>JAUTBV010084418.1:0-19141 GCA_032361325.1 Lepetodrilus fucensis
TATATATACAGTTTAGATACTGCCTTACTGTGACAGTGTAATTAAGATCATTGGTTAAATCAGTACCAAGTGACGTTCAAAGGTTTACTGCAACATTAATCGCTACAGTAGTAGATAGTCTAAATATATTCTTCAATTGGTTTGAACGACGGAAGTGTACTGAGTGTTGAATGTTGATATATTGGATATGGATTGGTATGTACATGTACAGTATTGATAGCGTATTCAACTGATTCCTGTTGTCATACCGAATAAACTATATTTTCTCATGTTGCTGTATTGTCGTTTTCGTTTTGTTCGAGGTTGGTGGGACTACATACAACGTAGGTTACCAAAATAAAACAATAAATGCTGAATTGTATTACTTTTCCAATGCAGTTTCTGAATCTATGGTGCATGCCAGGCAGCATGTATTTCCTCCATCATACACAGGATACACAGTCCTTGTCCAAGACGTTTCAGAATTGTAATAATTTTTTACATTTTTTGAAGAATTGTCAAAAATGATTAAAAATCGAACGAAATGCCATGAAACGTATTTGACAAAGACTACATGATGATACGTCTCCCATAAGATAAATATGGCAAATTCAGAGAGAAAGTTTGAATATCCTAAATGTATATCCATATTCCCATGCTCTACCTACAGCGCTCGGCTACTCCAGACACTTTCTTAGAACATGGCAGTCTCTAGATAGTCTAAGAGTAGCCAAGCACTATAGATAGAGCATGATCCATTCCATGAAACCATCTTGATATGTAGGTCATTGACCAATATATCATTGTAAGGAGACCACCATATCATTGTAAGAAGACCAACATATCATTATAAGAAGACCAACATATCATTAAAAGAAGACCAACATATCATTATAAGAAGACCAATATATCATTGTAAGAAGACCAACATATAATTGTAAGAAGACCAACATATCATTGTGAGAAGACCAACATATCATTGTAAGAAGACCAACATATCATTGTAAGAAGACCAACATATCATTGTAAGAAGACCAACATATCATTGTAAGGAGGCGTTGAATCTGACTTTCATTTTCAACCAGCATTATTTTCAAAGATCACTATTATAGGAAATTAAATTAAATTAAATTAGATAAGACTCTTTACAAAATTCGCTTTTCTTTATTTGTAATATCATCATAACAATGAATATATAACGCAGTACTAAAATTGAGAGTAACATGAGATCAAATACTATATATAAAGCAATACAAGACACGATCATGATTAATAAATACAAAAAGGCATTGGAAGTGCAATCATTCATATATTTATATATGGTATTGACAATATGTCTGGCGCATAAGGAATAGCACAATTTAGGGTATTTAAATTCAACATTCTAGATTAATGTTCATGTTTTAGGCATCATTATGACGTACCATGGTGAGGCTAGGCTGCTTATACCGTAACATTTACAGCACATTGGAGGAGATACATAATTACATTATCAATAAAGCACATACAAGCTGCCATTGTAGTGTTCGTCATGATATTGAATAAGGTTGGTAAACAATGAAACATCTCTCGTAAATGTCAATGTACAATGCACATCAATATGTTAACGGTCAATACATAATATTGAATAATATAAGTTTATGTCTCAGTATCATGAATTAATACATTTCAGATATGAGCATGTATGTCTAAACTGCATGTACTAAAGAAAGAATCGCAAGCCCCGACGTTCACATGAGTTTAACCAGCACTTTCAACTTATACTTCAGTCAACAACAATAAAATGACGGTCATTTCTTAGGTAGTGTATACGTAGTCAGGAATCCAGGATCTGGAGCATATTATTAATGCCTAAGTCACACTTGACCTGCGATGTGTCTACGGAGCCCGTACACTGCCTGTATCCCCCTTTCCGTGCGGCCAAGAAATTGTCTTATGATCGGATTTATTTGGATATGTATTAGATAAAGTAGGCCTACTTAGTCATTCAAGGAACCTCGAAATTTAAGAAAATCAAAATAAAATCAAGAGCTTAGGGAACAAATAACGTCATGGATAATATATCAGTTACAACCAGTGCTGCTTAATAATTCCTCGTATTTATAAGACATACTGTCAAGACACCACAGTGCAAGGAGGACAATATCTACATTACTTCTATGTTACCGTCAGTCTGCTGCATAATGTGATTAGAGTTATTGGCCTTGTGTCTATTTGCTGACAGGGGAACAGTCTCCTTCACGTCGTCTCCGTGGACGCTGTCATGGCGGCTGATGACGTTCAGGGCGCGTGTCAAAAGCGCGTTGTTCAATAATTCATTAGAATTTTCATTGTCTGACGACGATGACCCCTGCTTTAAAAACTGACCCCTGTCGCGTCGTCTTCCAAATATCGTGGGCGACTTTATCTTAAAAGAACTACCAAACGATTTATTAAAGCTTGCCATGTCGATTCGACGAGTCTGATGTCGTGACCACATTCGTTTTAGTTCACAGTGTACCTGTTGATGAGAAGTGTTTATAATATCAATATATACCTTCTAGTAATCAGCGTACACAATTTAATAAAATATGAAAAGTTGTTTTCCAATGAAATACATCTGGGTGTCGTGTCATGAAACTCTCGCATTCACAAAGAAACCATAGCGCTGTCGTTGTGATCAGAGAATAATACAGATACGAGAGCGCTACGTCTTTCGAATGCGGAAGTTTCATCAATGATATCCTGATCTGTATACTGTATGCATTATGCTGAATGTTTAATTACAATGGGAAAATTAAAGTTCTATTTATAATGTTCACGGACAGAATGCTTACCTCTTCGTTCAGAAAGCAGAACAATATTGCGAGGACGACACCCTGAGGAACAGAACATTTAAGAAAATAATAAATTCACAAATACGTTCAATATCAACTCTTAACCATTGAACATTACCATCGAATGTAGCTATAATCATGTGTCTAGTATCATACTAATTTAGAATGCGTTTTGAAGAGAAAGCGTATTATTAGTAAGCTGGAGAAGTATTGGACATAGTATCAAGGTTTCCACTAGGCTCACAGATTAGGGAGTCAAAGCAATCCTCAGAACAAAATTCAGAGTCAAATTGCATTTAATACTGTTGATTTTGCATAATTGTTTTACACATCCCAATAATCCAAAGAAAAAGTAAACCGTAGTTTTACATTCTGAGTAATATTAATTTCAATTACTAGAACATGTTCAATTGAATTATTTATTGTATGTAAGGCCATTAGTCCATACACAAATACATTAGTAATGCATTTAAATATCATGACTACAGGTAGAACATGTTCTAACGGCGTGTACTTAATATAAGTAGAAATTGTCATTACCTGAAACGAATTATACGCCATTTCTATATAGAGATGTGTTACGTTGAAGTCCTTCCCGTTCATTCCCGCGGGAAAGGCAATGAGGAATACAATATACGTCACCCCAAATAGCGGGATCAGCACCAGTATAAATTTGGCCAGCTTCCTGAATTAAATTCAAATTTTACATTTAAATATGGTTATTGGAACATCAATACCTGCTATCATTATACATATTTTAAAAACATTTAAAGGCCATTTTGTATACATTCTAGTATTAATACCTTCCAGTCTTTTATCACTGCTCAAATTCGTTCAACATTTAAATGAGGTGTTAATGTAACTGTTAACATGTACTAGACCAACTGATCGACGTCATACAATTTGTAATTACAGTAAATGTGTTTATTTCAGGAAACTGCTCTTTCTCATTAATGTTTACATACTTGTACTTATCTTTTCCAACGTTCGTTTTGCTGTGCCTTGCTCGCGTGCATAAAATCCTCGAAACGTCAATAAAAGATATGAAATTGATCTGGAAAAGAATATCGTACAATATACGAGTACAAGTTAATTTTGTATCTAAAGATATATATCATGACATATATCACAGCAAAAATATACTGAAGATCTTGGAGGTTGTCTGTGATGCGAAGGTATCCTACTAGAGTCTCTGATGATCCGTAATTTTTGCCGTAGACGTTTTTGCAATAACGTCAGTATCTTGGAAATGACACCATAGAGAAAATAGTAAATATATATATAATACTTACAATCACAATGGCTACTCCAGGTCCTTTCAGTATCCAGAAATACTGAGGATTATCTTGAAAGTTCCAACAACTGTATTGAAAAATACAATGCAAGTCGATGTTTATATTGCATTTGATTGACGTCTACAAATTAATGCCTATAGTATTTACATACTAGAATGTTCAGTTCTCGTCATGAGCGATCTACGGATGAAATGAAACAGTACATGTACGCCAATGTTAAAGTATCGACTAAAAGTAAAACATAATATTACTCACAATGTATCTTCATATAAGGCTTTAACAGTCACCCAGGGAATGAGAAGTAAGACAGGCAATACTAAAATAAAATATAAACATAAGTAAAAACCTAGACCACTTTAGTAGTATGTTTACGTATATTAAATGAGAAAGGCCGACTTTCTGTCTATTACTGACACGAGACCGTCACAATCATAACTTTCCTCATCTGAGGTGCGTAATACATTGTGAACACGTTTCTTGACATCGTCGCACAGTTATTGGTGTGCAATTCATTGACGTTTATGAAGGATATATGTAATAAATATAGGTTATTTCAATACTATATGCCTAATGTCTAATTCTGTCTAATGTCATATCGGACATGTATCCAGTATCATAACTGTTTAATACCACCTATATAATATTATGTTTAATGTAAATATTTGAATACACAATACAGAAACTACTGCCGCTACAGACGAACGAGGACAACTAACCCCAGCCTAGGATGATATACATTCTGACGCCCTTGCTCTCCGTGGCCAAAGGTCTGTAGAGCAGCACGTGCAGGTACAGACCCTCCACAAAGATCCACATTATACTGGCCGTGATGCTGTAGTTGAAGACCACGAACAGGAACTTACACTGCCAGTGCTGAAACATCATCATCATCATGATAACGATACTGATAAAAATGAAACATTAGTATTGTTAATGAAGATGATGATGATGATGATGATGATGATGATGTTGTTGTTGAATGGTGATGATGTTGTTGTTGTTGATGATGACGATGATGATGATTATGATGATGACGATACTACTACTACTACTACTACTACTACTACTAATAATAATAATAATAATAACGGTGAAGGACTTGTTTTCAATCATTTTGTAATTATTTGTGTTTAGTATTTTTATTTTCATAATTTAGTTTAGTATCTTTTCCATAAAATATATGAACTCACAGGGCCGTCTAGGAACTCGTATGTTCCATCTTCCTTCTGGCTGACATCCATGTCTAGACCCACACCTTTAAATAGCAGATCTTTGAGGAAGGAGATGGACGCTCTCAGTATGAAGGAAATAAACAGACTGATGTGGAGGGTGTTACTTTTGCTATGCATTCTTCTGCAACACAAGTAAAACATGTCAATTAGTATTGAGCTGAGACACCACAATTTGTTTTATTATCTAAACCCCTTGTTGACCTGACCTGAGAACCAAGTTTGGGATATTATGATACTGATACTTGCATCCAGATCGTAAATGCCAAGAAGTAACTAATTAATTAATTACCCCTAAAATATTCAAAACCATCAGCTTAAATATGACAATTTCTCTCTAGAGAGCACAGGAAACAGGAATGCGTGAATGTATACCTGGGGGGGTGGGGGGTGTATGGGGTCTATTCTCGAAACGTTTTTACGAACATCTTAGCCTAAAACAGTGTTCTTAACTATATATGTATTTAGTATGGCTACGAGCTGTTCTTAGGCTAAGAAGTTCCTAAGTGAGTTTAGAGAATAGGCCTACTGGTCTTCAATATTCCCAGGTTAAATTACATAAGAGAATTGAATAATTGGTAGTTTTATAATGGCACTTGTCTGCTTCTATGTACTGGGTGTGTATTGGTATGAAGGGTGCATGCACACCTGCAGCACAGCATGATGACCACAGCTATGACGAGGGCGGCCAGAGACACGCTGTATCCTATACTGTACATGAGTCGGAGGCGAGCTGCATTCTCCTGTAACACGGAACATTGCATGCTCTTAGTCCGTGCTGCACGAGACAGTGAATTCTCTTAGTCCCTGCTGCACGAGACAGTGCATTCTATTAGTACCTGTTGCACGAGACAGTGCATTGTGTTAGTACCTGTTGCACGGAACATTGCATTTTCTTATATTAGTCGATCTTGCTACACGGAACATTTAATTTTCTTAGTCCATTCTCTTAGGTTCGTGCTCCACGGAACGTTGCATTAGCTTAGTACCTGCTCCACGGAACAGTGCATTCTTTTAGTCCCTGCTACGAGATAACAGGAATGATTGATGGCATGTTCAAGGAAGGTATTCTCTGACCATTGGCGATTAACAAATAGTGCGCATAGTCAATGACGCGTGTTGTGCATTCCTGATGGCCTAGACAGCCTTGGATGGTGTGCGGTTAATTCCGTAAGCACTGCGGTCGCTTGTAAGAGTTGGCGTAGCTCTGAGGTAGTCATCACACCGTCATCACCCTAACCTCAGCAATAGTCTATGACTAAGGGAGTTACGGTTGCCTTTCATTTACGCCGTTTCGTACAGGATCGACGAGGACCGCGATCTACGTTCCAAGGCAGTGGCATACTCATCCTCACACCCAAGGGGTACCTTTAATTACGTTCACACTTCACTGTGGTACTATGCAGCGAGTCCCGAGCGTAATAAAGTATCCCTGGTGTGAGAGGATGTGTCATACTGTAAGCCTGGGTATCATTTCTCGAAGCTCTCATATTCACTATGAGAACAAAGCGCTCTGGTAAATGCACGATCCCCATGTATTAGAGATAGCTACGAGAATTGTTATGGTCTCGAGGTAGATATGAGAGCTTCGAGAAACGATACCCAGGCGTAAGTCAGTGCATGGAATGACGTAGACGGTACCACCCTTTGTGAAGGACAGGTGTTATTATAATTAACAAATATTAATATATTGTGCATGTGCATAGGTCAATGTGTGGTTTAGGTTGGGTGTATATGTGCGCTCGCGTGCGTGTGTGTGACCGAGATAGAGATAGATAGATAGAGATAGATAGAGAGAGAGAGAGTGTGTGTGTGTGTGTGTATGTATGTATGTGTGAGAGAAATAGAAAGAAGATTTTTCTATTTGTTTGAATGACGCGCGTGTATACGTATACATGTGTGCGCACATAATATATGCGTGTTATTCAAATAATCGTGTAATTAACTGATACTAAACTGTCAATGAAATTTAGTACATTTGGATTGTACATCGTGAATATAGAGATGCATACGTACTATGTGAAATTTTAGGTCGATTGAAGATTTTGAGCAAGATGTGAAGTTGGTCCATGAATGATTAAATGTGGGTATGACAAACCAAGTCCCGTTCTCTGTGCAATATTTCGTTGCGTTCTCTGAAATGGACAAAATAATAGTCAAATAATAATAATAATATTAACATAAATATTAATTTCAATAATAATCATAATCATAATCATAATAAACATAATCATCATCATCATCTTCTTCATCATCCAGTACAAATTATATTACATAAACTTTGGCACTAATCTGTTGTTCTGCTCGGTCCAGATATTGCCTACATGCTGACTTTTAACTCGCATATTGCTGAAACATGCAAAAAGTCAGCAAGGCAATTAGCAGTCTCAAAACGTGTAGGAAGCTTGTCATTTACAATTCTATCATCCAATTTAATTATAGTCTCATCGTTTGTCATTTTAGAAACAACTCCAGCACATCTAAGCTCGAAAGGAAATCAAGAAAGAGCCCTAAGATTTGTTTTAAACCATTTCTGTCATTACAAATTCTTGTTATTACTATAATTTCAACATTAGTACTATACTAGTACTACATGTATCACATACTATTTAGCTTGGTAGGATGTATGACTGCAGGAAGGCAGTTATTGTAATTCCCTGTGATTTATGCACACCTAGTATCCGATACAGTGATCACATTAAGCAGCGGTACTGAGATATGAATCATAAACATGCAAATGTCAAGAAGCAACGGCAGCGCTATGCGTGGTACTTGCACGAGAACCTCTACATAAGTGAGCGTAGCATGCAGACTGCAGAGTACTACAGTCATTACATGTAACGACTGTTGTTTGGGAGATATAAATAACTCAGGGCCGTGGAATTCATAAGTGATCGTACTGATTAAATGAAAATATATTTTACTGTACTAAATGCAAAAAGATCCACAACCAAAAAGAAGTGAATGAAGCCGTTAGTAGGCTTGGATAACATGTGCAATTGTTCATCATTGTTCGAACCATTATTTAATCATCTTCTAGTTAATCCAAGGAAGTAACCACTTAACCTGATTCGTCAACTGTGTTGAATGAAGGAAACTAATAATGTCAGTACATCGAATATTTGAAGAGAACTACTATCAACCCTGGCCGTGTGGTCTGACTGTACAAACAAACACAAGCATTGCGGTACAAACAACCGCCATGTTATTAGATAGACCAGAAAGTAAAAATAGATGTCGTAAATAAACTGGACACAAACATAAGCACTAGCATGTTCCACTTCTGCAATAACTGTCCATGGTGTATCATCAAGAACAGCAATGCCATTACACAGATAAATTACAAAGTGGCTATATTGCTCTGCTACCTTTGCATGTTGAATGTTCAGGAATGTAACTGGGTAAATAGTTGTGCACTTATATCTAGACGAATGACCAGTCTTATTCCCTGGCCAATGCGAGGTATGTCCGAGAGCTGCTGTTCACTACCAGACCAAAGGGTCTTCCCGACGGAATTGGACAGTCACTAAGATAAGGCGGATTCTCCGCATTGGGCGAATGTCCAGGAAACGAAATATTGAGCTGTTCTGTGCTTGAAGTGGTTTCGCGTGTCATAGACAGGCGATCAACAGTAGCAATGGATAACACAGCTTTCTCGAGGGCCCGTGGCTTAACATTTGCCATCGCGTAGCACTCTCGAACAAAGTGCGCTAAATCAACACTGCTACATTCCAACCAGATATGAATGGGTATCCCGTAGGATGAGATGGAATTGTAATTGTCAACTTTATAGTGCCGCAATTAGCAGCTCCATTGCACTTGTAAATGGTGTATTTTAATTAATAACATGAAACGGGTACATTTGACATTTGTGATTTTGTTAAAATAATTTAATATTCTTCTTAAAATAGTGTTTACGAACAGATCTTGCTATACAGCAGTTCCTATACACACTGAAACACGACTTCTATGACTAATGCCTTGGAGGCAGACACATTTGGACTGAAATAGAATTACAGTCCCTTGTCTTGTGACTCTTGTCGCATGCTAAGTATCGCATACGTGTAAGACTCGCATTAATTTTGTGAACGTTAAGGTCAACATTCTAACACATAATACACCCACCATGTTTGTTAAAACCGTTGATGTAGTCTGGACAAGACTGTGACGCCGTGGTTCTAATAGGAGCGGGGTCCCAGCACAGGACCTCATCCCAGATAGGGCCGCACATGTTGTCAGACAGCACAGCATCTGCAATGAGAAACATGCTGTTATTAGGCTTAATATGTAGCGTTTTGTAGAGCATATAAAAGGCTTCCCAAATATCCTACGCATGTAAGTTGTATAGGTTGATCTAATTCACAGCGTTGTTACGGTGTTAAATCATAGTATATTCGTTCAGACATGTTCCTAATCGCATCCTGTCTCTGTGGCTGTGCAAAGCCAAAAACATCTAAATAACATTCAAATAAATATTCATAATTACTGAAGTTAGTCGGTAGTCAGGACCTAAATTGAGTATTTCTCACTTCCTGAAACGTATGCCGGGTTATCGTTTTTCGAAGCTCTCAGACCATATAGGGTGCATTCTACGGTTTATCATCATGAACGGTGGCTGTATAGTCCCTTCAAAAAGTAGGTTTTGCAGGTGTTTCATTGGCTGTGCCCTAGTCTCTGTATTTTATGCAATATGAATGGAGTTTTGTTCCAATTAAAGTTATTTCCATGCAGTTTTATTGCATTCTAAATTTATATCACTACTCTCTCTACTTGGAAGTGTAGGCATCATTGAATGTGGAGTGATTTGGTCACTTCCAGCTACTTTCCAGCCATGTGAGTTGTTGTTGAGTGCTTTTTGCCAATTCCTGACATGAATTACCTGCCCTTTTTATCTGTGTATATGAATCATGAAGCCCTTCTGTACAAGGGGATATGAGCCTATTACAGATTGATATATACGTTTTCCATCAGCAGGCGCTCAAAGTAACCTATTTTATATGATAAATGATAAGGGATAAAAAACGTGGAATGCCACCTATAGTCTCAAGACCATAGGCATAGCGTTCCCCGTGTATTAGAGATCGCTACGAGAGTCCTAGTAGTAGATATGAGAGCTTCGAGAAGCGTATGCCAGGTGAACAACATATCTAAAATATCTATAACAAACCAATGCTGCATCTATCCTTCTACTATGCACTATGTATCGCTGCAATCAATTAAACAAGAAGTATTCGCTGAACGTGGCAGGTGAGCTTATCTCCGACACATTCTCATTCAACAGAACACCCACCAGAACTAATGGGGGGCTACTAATTGAGGCTACTAAGTGAGGTAATTAAGACAGCGATGACACGTCCTGTTGCTGTATAGTAGTTTATGGGGAAACTTCAAGGATTTGATGACGGTGGAGGAATGTGTTGATTCCATGCTCTACATCAGTTTCATTTCTATACCTACCTTGTAATCTACGTACATTGTGGACACGATGTAAAACCACCAAACGCAGATTACCAATTGAAATTAAACAGGCAGGTGACTTAATATTAATTAGAATAACCCACGAGATACGAGTGATTACGGAAAATATGACCCGATTGAAATTAATATTAACAGTTCCGAGCTTTAGCCTCCCCACTGGGCACTTCACTCGATGACGTAAAACATTATATTTGAGAAACACAGTTAAGTATCCTATATTTATATTATATGTTCTTGCTATCTCTATATATGGTGTCCCAATATGTCGACCTACATGACCTTAGTCACAGGATTCCACAGATGTCCACAGGATTATACAGAGATTCCAGAAACATGGTGTGAGCGACATCTCTGGAATCCCGTCGTTAGGCAATACGCAGATATTCTCGCGTTTGAAGATGCACGTCTACCGGAAGATTAATGGTCTCTACTACATCGCCTTTTGTCCCAAGTTCGTGGATCCCCAGATTTTATTGACAAAGCCATTTATAATCATGGCATCGCACAGAATAATTCCTGTGCATCAAACTGTTAGCAGACACATAAATTCTTAGATGTACCCAAAGTCACTATATTTGGCGCCTATCGATCGAAGAAGTATTTAAACCTACTCGTGTTTATTCCCACTGTCTGACTGATTTGGACGTTGACGACCACGCTGTCATTCTCAGAGGTGTATCTACGGTATGATATACGAATGGTCGATATTTACTGTCCCAGATTTATATAAAGTTCTCGGAGTTAATCCGGATCAATATTAAACATAACGTAATACACCGACATAGAATTATTCAAATTATGTATTACTATACAAGCAACCGTGGTACAAACGAACATGTTAAAGAAACCATTGTATTCATTTTTTATTAATGGGGTTTAGAGTCGTTTCAAGATTATTTCAGCTAAAGCTTGGTTTTTCAGTTTTGGTAGGAGAAAAACTGCAACATCCGTAGCGCTGAATCGTGCAGTAAACCTACGAGCACCGTCTGGCACTGACAGACCAAGTATGATAACTGCATTGCCATGATACCATTGTATTCAGATGTACTACATGTAACTATGTATAGTTTACACGAGGGGAGACGGGAGGAGAATGGGAGAGATATGGGAGGGAGGATAGACAGAATGAGAAGGAAAGAGAGAGATGGTGTGTGTGTGTTTTCGGGCGAGAGAGAGAGAGAGAGAAACACAGAGACACACAGAGAGACAGAGACAGACAGAGAGAGAGACAGACACAGAGAGAGACAGAGCCAGAGAGAGACAGAGACATACAGAGAGAGAGAGAGAGACATACAGAGAGACATAGACAGACAGAGAGAGACAGACACAGAGAGAGACAGAGACAGAGAGAGACAGAGACGTACAGAGAGAGAGAGGGAGGGGATGAGGGATGACAACCATGGATGGAGGGGAGATGACTACTGCGATATAAATAAAGAGACGGAGAGAGACAAACATAGAAGAAATGAATGGATCATTGAACTAGCCTTGTGCCTTTCTATCCTCAAACGTTTTCAACTTGAGGTAACATGCTACCTTCGCCTGAAGCAGCAACTTCTTCTGTTCTGTAGCTGACATCACGTGAGCAACCTGTAGCAGAAGACTCAATAACATTATTACGGTATATACAAAAATTGACATTGACATACCATGATATATATACAAGTTTATATTAAAAATAAATCAATGTATGATACTATGCATGTGAGAAGGTGATTTATTAAGATGTGTATACACTTGTTATTCTAATTATTGATTAACAATATTGTTCGTAGTTACTTCAGAACGGCACAACTTGGATCAATATACTGTTTTAGTTCATGTCATATTCTACAAGCTTTCCTACGTTAAAGTGTAACTTCATGCAATTTTCTGAACTAACTTTAAAATATCTAAATTTAAAATGAAATCAAGAAATAAATAGCTTACGTATATATAACAATGTTCGGTATATCTCTACTTCGCAAGCAGCTTTTCCTTCAAACAGTTGTTCCTCAATCCTCACTCGAATCAAATAGTTAGATATTCCGAAAATGACATTGCAAATGTGTTCATTTAGTACACCACGTATTTGACAAATCTGGAGTATATTTACGACGCCATTCCTGTTCAAGCAACATATGTTCACTTAAAAACTGTATTCTGCTGCACACAAAAAACAGTATCCAGCAGATTTCTTTGGGAAACAATGCTAATTTTGGATATTGCGACTTGCAATTTGAACACGAAATCAACGAATAACACACGAAAACAATCCACGAAAACAATCCACAATTCAATTCACAATTGCAATCTAATACAATCTTCGTTGATGTACTGAATAGTCAGTCCTTCATTAAGATTATATTTCTATTCGCATTTCCAATTGGTTATCTCATGCCACACTCAAAACGATCCTCAATTCAGTTCAGAATTGCAATCTTCGTTGATGTACAGAATAATCCTTCATGAAGACTATTTCAATAAGCATTTCCATTTGGTTTTCTCATGCCACTGTGTTCATGAAGTTACTGTGTCCAAACACTGGATCTACGCTTCCGTAGCGTGTAAGTCCAACAGACTAAGAGATCCGTTAGTGTATGGGGCAATGCTTACTTACAGGATATACTGTACATCTATCTACCATTGGACCCGACGGGGTGTGATGCTGTGGCGAAAGCTACATACATTATAGTATAGAGTTACACCGAAACGAGAAGAACCTAATCAGCTATAGCATGAGTATAAGACGCAGTGAACGATTGCATGTGATTGCAATTAGTAATGTGTAGAAGACGACATGTATGAAACAATGGGGCATTTTAGTTATTGCAGTCGATGTATTTGCATGAATCGATATCATATGTGTGTGCTTTGGTCGCAGCGTAATTTCAACTCATATATCTACGAGTCTTGCATGTAAATTAATATACTTTGCTATCAACCACATATACTTAGTATACAAGAGAATTATATATTAGTATACAAAGAAAAACGTTTGTGACAATCAATTCAGATTATCTGTCTGTCTGACTGTGTGTGTGTGGGTGTGTGCGCGCGCTTGTGTGTGCTTGTGTGTGCTTGTGTGTGCTTGTGTGTGCTTGTGTGTGCTTGTGTGTGCTTGTGTGTGCTTGTGTGTGTGTGTGTGTAAGTGTGTGCGTGTGTGTGTGTGTGTGTGTGTGTGTGTGTACATGTATGTGTTTCAAAGATCCAGTAATATCTGTGTTATATAAAAGGAATTCAGTTATGGGTACTAAACCATTACATCGTATTGTTATATTAAACACAACCGAATACCAGACTTAAATACATGTATGCAAGCCAATCCAATTTTGGATCACCTATCCCATTCCACGTTGACCTTCACGTTGCCTATGCATGACTGATAAAGACGTGTGATAGAAAGAAAGCTATTTAGGATTGCGATCCTGTGATCAAAGAAACCTTACACAATCCCGAAATCATTGGTGTAAGTTTTACGTTTTAGTAGCGTGTATATACCAAGTATAGTACTGGCAAGATTTCTAGTTCCGATATGAAACGCTAGCATCCCTAGCCGTCCATAGCAGTAAAGAGAACATGAAATATATTATTGATAAGGTTAGGTTTTGTGTGTTCAGAGATGGAACCTTACACTAAGTAAACATACTATAACGTATTGCTTCATTTCTTTTAGGAATATGATTCAAGATATGGAAATAGAAGATTAAAAACAAGAAAGAGCCAGTCATTACAGAGAGTGAGATACTGAGTAAGTATATACAATGTAGCTAATGTTTTAATATTTCACCATGCAAGCTTGTGACAATATGCTGAGAGCCACTATTATTGCAACTGAATAAGCAAATAATGATTCACATGTACAGTATTTCTGACACATTGTTTGCAATAGTGTTGATATCATTAATAGGCACTATGACCTTGACGTCCGAGATGTAGGATTTTCTGATTTCGAATAAACTTCATAAGCATTGATTCCGTTGGAAACATACGATATACTATCATTGCCAATGATGTTTCACTTGTTCATGATAAGTTTATACATCATAATGGCAATATCTATGAAATGGCCATTTGAATGTCAAATTAATTAATTGTTAATTATTTCGATGATGTTCTTATGGTTACGGTATTCTAAGAGATCTAAAGAATATAATTGAGTGATAAACCTTTTAGACGATAACCAGATAGTACGCTGTCATTACCATCGGCATCACTGTTGTTACCATTAGTACTTGTAGCACTGTCATTTTCACTGCCGTCAGCACTATTTAAGTACTTCACCTTTGTCACTAACGGTAAACATATAGAAGATACAGTCATGAACTGCAGATGTAGAATACCCATGTTTAACCAAATAGATTTACGGTCAGACGATATTTTGTTGCCAGGATTTCTACAAACTTTCAGAACTCGGCTTGAAGAATATGGTGCCAGTCTTCTTCCAATGCGTCTCCAATTTCTTGAACAATACCTGGAGTGTGTGGAAGTGTAGACATTCTTCACTGGTCAAATGACAAATATAGCTTAGAACGTTATCTGTATATGTCCAGAAATACTACGAGTCATAACAAATCCTGTTAAGTGTAATAGTATATTAGGGAGTGATAGGCTCCTTCATTGAACTTGGCATGTTTAACATTTACACTGACAACATGTTGTGCAAGCCGTCAATGGTTTCCTAGTTGAAGAATCTTCACAGTATTCCGATAAATAAACCCAATAGAAATGGATAACAAACATTTTAAACGTGTATCTTAATTTCCATTTCCATTGTTTTTATTGGTCGGAATAATAGCTCTACAGAGCTAACGGGTTTTTTCTTTGCTATATACATATCCGACGTTTAAAGCTTCTTCTTCTAAAGCTTACAATGTCTGCAGATTTAGCTCAGATGTCCTCATCCAAAGTAAGTTCAACGCCAGTCTCAATGCGTGTTTGCTGATTACGATCGATGTTACGTTAGCGTGCTGCGTATTTCCTGGGCCCAAATAACTAATAGGTTACGACGGCAGGCAATGATTGCCTACGATATTACGTTGCGATCCTAATGCCATGGTACTAGACTTGTATATCCGTTCAAGCGACACCTAGCGTCTGGAATACTAATCACTTTTTTTTCGGAGAAAAAATCCCCCGAAAACTATGTAGAAAGCATAAAAAGAAATGTTATATGTATAGAGATGCTCTTTTTCTAGAGAAAATGTCTAAGATAATTCAGTTTGTTGTCGCCTTCAGTGTATAAATAGAATCGTTCTAGAACTGGTAGTAAAATAACAGAAATGGTAACAAAATAACAAAACAAAATTTATAAATTAGTTTTTAACTTTGATATTTTAAAAGTAAGATCTAGAAACTATTTGGGGGAAAGTTGTGCTCGATTTGCTAAGTCATCATGCTCGGCGGACAATTACGACATGGCTAATTTAATTACGCCCAACTTAAAGCGCACCTGGATTCTGATTGATTGACGAGATTGAGATTGAGATTGACTTGGGAGATTGACAGCTAATAATAGGTAACTACTAGAATGTACGAGCAACGTGTATTCTGGACAGTATATTCTGACTCTGACAAATAGTTTGACATCATACTAGATAAAAACGAATAGTTTCCGGGAAAAGAACAAACAAGTCTGTCACCTTGAAGATGTGTAGTATATGTTAATTAATTAGTATGCATGTAAAATGAATTGATACGGATGATATTAAAACCGTACTCGTAGGTTGATCTATTCTTGAAATAATTTGGCAATTGACTGAAAAGGTCCCTGATTAATTTCTGCTGTATGTTTGACCCTTCAGCCTTAGAATCATTTTCTTTTTCAGAATCATTACAACTGACAATACAATCCAGGATGGTTCGCTGTTGCCGTCAGCTACAGACTTTGATCATGGCGCACCCAGTGTATATTGACCAGGAGATGCAGTTGCATGTAGTTGGATCGGAACTAATATCGTGGAAATGTTTGTCCTGTAAACTTGACAGGGCAAAAGGTCCTCTCGCAATCTCGATACTATGGAAGTATCCTCACTAAAGTCAGAACATTCTGTCCAAATGACGGTCATATAGTTGTAACTAAAAGCCTACTCGCCAGTGCATGTCAATTACTTTTTCAGTATCACTGTTGGTACCTAAATCATTATGTTGGATAGTTATATAGGCCCGTTTGCAGTATTCCAAGACATTGAGGTTCCGACCAATTGACTCTTAATTAGGCCCCTGTTCCACAGAACGGTCGTAGCGCTACAAGAGTAGTAACGCCTAAATAACTCCTAAGTAACTCCTAAGTAACTCCATGGCTTACGTACAGGAGTTACGATTCTCGTAGTGTTGCTATCGTTCTGTGGAACGCTAAGCTAGTGTTATTATTAATTAATTTGCTATGGCGATTTGTAATCAAGGTTCACCAATTATTAATTCCCGTTCTAAATTAAACTTACATAGACATTTAATTAGAATAGCATCTGATTCGACACTTCTTCAAGAATACTCATCATTTGTAAACCTCTTGCGTGTCTTGTGTTCATTCTTAACGTTCATGATAGTCCATGACTTCTGAAACCAAATGTAGCCTTAGCATCTTAAAGCAGCATATCCACACCAAATCAGTAATCTGTCAGTAATCTACTAAAAGCATGTACGTGATACTATAAGGCCGATAAGTCACGGTTTATACTGGATAACTGGAAGATCTTGGAGAATCTAGAAGATCTCTGTGAGATCCGATCTGAGACTTACTGCGCTATCACGGGAACATCTCTCTTATCTACTTGAGGTGGATAGTGCAAAAGAGTTGTCAAGAACACATGTTTCCCCATTCTCTGCTTCGCTACACATCCAGATGGTAGATGCATGGCCTCATCTTGCCTCATTAACAAGAGCGGCAATGACCCAGTACAAGAATGTGGCTATGCTAGTTAGCAGTCAAATTACATTCCAGTTATATTCTTCTCGTATTATTAAACATTGATCATTCACTTTTTATTAAACAAATGCAATAATATTGCAATAATATTTCATATATTATATGCTAATTTGGTATGACAATTATGAGCTCTTTCCGTCCTGTCTTTTCAAATTGTAAATAGGCTATGTTACATTTTTATATAACAAATTGCCTCGATACATTAAATAGAATTGTATAGTACAGGAAACTGTATTGATAATTGATAACACACATGAAAGGTATACTATAGTGTAGTATTCTGGCAACTACTGTTGAGTTCATCATTATGGGATCCAGTATAATTAAGTGTGGCTATAATAATAAATTAATACTCAGATATAATTATGTGGAATATAAGTGAAATATGACTACTGCAGTAGCTAGAATTACACTGCATTCTGCATACATGTAATAATAATAAGAATGTGCCATTTATATTGCGCCAAATCCACGCCCGAAAACATGATCAAAGCGCTACATTATTAACCCGGTCAATGAATATGTGTGCACTCAATTCCTCCTCAACTCCAACTCAAGCTGTCATTCAAGGCTCTACTTGGTTATCATTCATATCCATCTCATACCTCCAGGTACCCATTCTTTGTATATTATGTAATCATTATGCTGCACTGTCGTTAGAAACTCTAACTTTCAAGATTGACGATACAATAATACATTTATATCTCCAGGTAATCAGCTAAAAGTCCAAAACCTACTTATTTAATTATAACGTAGGCATGCTTGATGACGAGATAAGCAAGCCGATAGTAACATGGTATTAATCATAATAGAGAGGTTTCGCAACACTACATTTACCCGATGTGTCGTTTCCCGTTTCTGGCCCTCCCAGGAAACCCGGACGGTCAGAAACGGGAAACTACACGTCGGCGAGTCTCTCACATACTACGAACAAACTATAACCGTATCCGTAATGGTAACCGTATAGTGTTGCGAAACCTCTATTACTCGAAAGCGTACTCATTACATAGTGCTACATTACCTCGGTCAATGGATCAGACATCATCTGCCCACCAGGGCGATGCACTTTAAATGTCTTCGCTCCACACTCAAGTGATATGACGACGCTGAATAGTAGAGGCTTTGGATCGGTGTGCTCTCATTTTCCTTCTCAACTTCCTGGCGATTATACTACCCAAGTAACCTGTTCAGGTGCTACAAGGTTATTATTCACATGCCCATGTAATTCTTCCAGGTATCCATTATCTGATCTACATGTGCACGCCTACTAACATACGAAATCCATACAATATTATGCATTAGTTCATATTCATAATATATTATTTAAGTTCGCATTACTCCGCTACCTCTCTCTCTCTCTCTCTCTCTCTCTCTCTCTCTCTCTCTCTCTCTCGCCCTCTCTCTCTCTCTCTCTCTCTCACCAAAACGACTTAATTA
>JAUTBV010084529.1:0-10322 GCA_032361325.1 Lepetodrilus fucensis
ACTGAATAAATAAATAAAAGTTGTTATCAGCTGGTTTTATATTTCTTTATTGTCTTTGTTGCTTATTTAGTTAATAACCGTGAAGTCAATATGATGATTTTTTTTAATGAATGCTCCGGTTTTCGATCATAAGTCTGATCAACTTCTTAACATCGGGAACACGTTTGGTTCTTCGTCTGGTATTAGCCCAGTGTCCTATTACCGACAATTGAAATTGTTGAGCCCTCTGGGCCTATACCCCACTATATACAGTACTGAGCCTTAATTAATTTCATGTAAACCTGTAATTATTTGTTCGATTTATAATAGTGATTTTTTTTGGCATTGATGGAATCTTTGTATTATGTTTTATTTGTATTTGTTATTGCATTATCAAAGGTTTTTGTATTTATGATTGTATAATCAGTGTCATCTCCAATGTTGTTCAGGAGAACGTCACCTTGGGACAGTTTTGCGACATGGTTATGGGAAAAGGTGCATCCAGAGCAGATGTGGTCAAGGTAGGTGTGATAACGTTATATTCTAAAAAAATAAATAAATTGTTTTTTTTAAATTTTGGTTTCAATCTGCTTTCAAGATTCTTTCACTCATATGACAACTTCTCAGACAGGAGGAAACCTATTACATCTGTAGTGCTGAATGTTGCAGTAAACATGGGAGCACTGGATGGTACTAATTGACCATAGATGGTAACTGCATTGCTATGGTTCAGACCGTGCATCCTATTATGATCGCATCAGAAAGTTTTGCGAACATTGATGCCCGGCTCCATTTTTAAGATATTCTGTCTGTTTCTCTGCGCAGGCATTTCAGCAGTTCGACACGGACGGGAGCGGAGTGGCTGATGTGACCACCATGCTGGATGCTCTGTCAACCTTCTCGTCGGGGAACGTGATGGGAGAACTGGGCAAGAACATCCGCATGCTGCAGGCCTGCTCTCTCACTGCAGGTACTGATGTAATGATGTCAAGTTTAGGTACTTCCTGCTCCTCATGTAGACTGTTTATATAACTGCAATTTATTTCTTCCAGGATTTGTTGATGTGTATGCTGGTGATCGAAATCCAATGCTTCAACATGGAGAGAAAATATTGAAGGTACAGCAAATTTCCATTTCACCAGTCTCCATGGCATCTTCTTGGTTCAATTTCTGCAACAAGATTGTCTCCTTCATTCCTCCCTCTACCCTTTCTATCCTCTATCTCTTCCCTTCCTCCTCTACCTTTTCCACAACCCTTCCTCCTCTACCTCTTCCTCCTCCCTTCCTCCTCTACCTCGTCCTCCTCCTCCTTCATCCAGTTTCACAATTATTTTTTTTCAGTATCTGCTTCGGAACAGGGCAGAAACGTCATCACTGCCCTTCCCCTATCTGAACGGCTTCAACAACACCAGCAATATGAGGATGTCTGCACTCAAGTCAACCTTTTCTTCAATCAAAGACGCAGGTGGGTCGGCAATTCCTTTTGGAGGGAAAAGACACAAATATGTACAGATTTTACCAAAGAAACCAGATATGATACAAGGGACTACACTCCTAAAAGCAGCTTTCTTTCCTTCATATTTAAAACTTCACACTCCAATTTTATAAGGGGATTTGTGAAAAAAAATGGTGGTACATTCAATACACTAAGAATTATGTTCAGAATGATGGTTTCTTTGCAAGTATTCCACATTCCGTTATATGTTGTTTGTTGTTGTTTTACACACAGCCAAGATGGAGAATGAGGAACAGGAGTTGGCAGAGGGTGAGGAGCTGAGACCTATCACCAAGTGTTTCAGTTCCCTGGAGGTCTCCACCAACGCTACGGACGCATATAGGTTAGTTACAGACTGAAGTCGACCATGACTGCCAATAATGCAATAATATAGGTACATTATTATTATTATTATTATCATTATCATAACCAAAGAGTTTCATATTTAATAATTTTAGGTTGACGAACGGAGATCCGTACTCGTTCTGGCAGTCTGATGGAGCAGCCAGGACCCATTGGATCAGGTGTGTGTCCTTTAATAAATCACTTGTTTACCATTGGATCAGGTGCATGTCCTTTAATAAATCACTTGTTTACCATTAGATCAGGTGCGTGTCCTTTAATAAATCACTTGTTTACCATTGGATCAGGTGCGTGTCCTTTAATAAATCACTTGTTTACCATTGGATCAGGTGCGTGTCCTTTAATAAATCACTTGCAAACAATAACTCACTGTGTTTGCAGGTTGAGGATGAAGAACAATGTGGTGATCAAGCAGCTGTCAGTGTACGTGTCATCGTCGGACCAGAGCTACATGCCTGAGCTGATCATCGTGTCGGGAGGGAGGTCGTTCCGAGCGTTGAGGGAGCTCAAGGAAATACGGATAGCGAGGTAAAGATTTGGCATAGCATGGGACTGATATAGGACAGCTTTGTAGAGGTTCAGGGTAGTTGTGTATGGATTTGGAATTGTCAAAATATGGACAGTATAGCTTTCTTGGAAAAGGATAGTCATGAACAGGAAAGAATCCATTAGAAGAAACAATTACATTGAATATTTTAGAGGATAACTCAGTGACACTGCAGCAATTATAAACTAACTTTAAAACTTACTGTCCCGAATAGTGATACAAATGTCAAATGTTATGAATTTATACTAGCCCTTATGATACCTTTAGCATTGAGAGAAATGGCCCGGACTAGCGGGCTAGTGTTAGTTTCGATCCCTGCAGTTGATACCAAATTTTTTCTTTT
The DNA here is from genome assembly GCA_032361325.1 of Lepetodrilus fucensis. Taxonomy (NCBI): domain Eukaryota; kingdom Metazoa; phylum Mollusca; class Gastropoda; order Lepetellida; family Lepetodrilidae; genus Lepetodrilus; species Lepetodrilus fucensis. The sequence continues at coordinate 2,728 of JAUTBV010084529.1, forward strand.
ATTAAATAAAGCATAGTTTGTAAGGTAATACATTTTTCATGTTCATATCCATTATTCCTGCATTATTTATTTTTCAGTCATTTCACTGGCGATGTGATGCTACTGAAAAATACCAAGGTGTTCTATCCAGGTAAGACATTGCTTTATATCTCCTTTTCTTTTTTGGTTCTTGATAGTCTGAATGCTGTCACATAATTTGCAATAAGAGGCTATTTAGTTGTAAAATCTGCCTGTTTCTCATAACTATGCATATTTTCTCCAGTTATTCAGATCAGTATTAAGCGCTGCCACAGCGATGGATGTGACACACGGATACATGGTCTTAAGACAGTAGGATACAGGTATGTCTAGTCTAAAATTAAAATAATCTAGCCAGTTGAGTGCAATAAATATTTATTAATGCATGAGTGAATGAAATTGTGCTTTATATCACAGCAAGAATGTTTCACCCATACACGAATAAAATGATTTCATACCGCCCAGCGATAGAAACTAACTTTAAAACTTACAACCCAAAATTACAAATGTTATGAATTTCTACTAGAGCTTAGGATACCTTTAGCATTGGGAGAAATGGCCCAGGCTAGCGGGCTAGCGTTAATTTAATTCCCCGACAGGCAGTATATATTTTCCTGGGACGTTTCAGAATCGTGCGAGAGCCGGGCGTGACGGTGATGGATGCCACAGCCATGTGGTACCTACAGATCCTGGCGTCCACCGTGGCGGTCTCCCTGCCGCAGTCACCACAGCTTAGGATGCAGGTGCTGCAGCACACCAGGTACCAGTCACCACAGTCACGCTGCGCCGCGCCATCAGACTTTTTCATTTTTATATAATATACTGTAAATCATGAAATTAATGCGAAAGATGCGACCGCCGTGTTGTCGCATTTAATTGCTGCGCATTAAAGGTAAGACTTGGAGGAAAACATGTATGGAGACATGGCTGTTCACATTTTATTGGTGTCACATTTACGTCTAAAATCTAGAGGTCGCATTAAATTAGTGACGCATTAATTTCATGATTTACAGTATATAGAGCTTTAAGAAACTATACCCGGACTTGTATCGACATTGACAATGGTTCCCTGGGTGGGTTTGAACTCGGGACCATTTGGCTCCGACAATCCAACAATTAATCACTGCATTTACCATCAACACCAGAATAAAGCCTTTGTAAGTTAATTTTCCTCCAGTAGTTATACAAATACTGTACTAACTGTAATTAGGTGTCCAGGGTGGTTGACCCTATAAGTGGATGAAAGTAGTCTTTATTGGGCTCTCATTTAATAATGTGATATTTATCTCATTAGTGTCTGACCCCTTGCACAGTTCACACAAATTAAAGAACATTGAGCCAGCTTGAGATCTCCTGAGAACATTCTGTTATCAGTACGGTCTACATGAATGTCAATGCTTGGTAGACATAACTGTAACAGGTAACTTGTATAGAAAATGGGATAATGATAACATATAACCATCTAAAAAAAATCTAACAAAAATCGTTAATTAGCCTAAGTGATAGAATTGTTGCTTAACCCTCTCCCTATTGGATTGGGAACAGATGCAGCCCTTTAGGGCATTATTGGTTGTCTTCAGCATTAAGAGGGTTAATGTAGTTGCAGGAATCTTGGTTATTAGAAGAATGGTGGTAATTAACATATAGCAATTATAAAATACCACTCAAATTTCTTTACTCTCATCCATCATTTTCATAGATTGGTATGGAATGAAAAGCGTTTGCCATGGAATAATCAAACATTAATTCTGAAAGCAACACCAAATCTCTGGTAACAATCTAAATTAAATATCAACCAACTTTTGATCTTACTTTTCCGATTCCAAGACAAGGACACATCCAGCAACATCATTAAAATAACATAAATGAATATTAGATGACTAAAATAACATAAATGTAAAAGACATCATCGTATCAAAGATGAAACTGATTCAACAACGCGTAACCATAATGTCCATACCACAGAACAAATTACGGTAAAACTTGTGATAGATTAAGAAATATCCACAGATCATCTTGTAGTAACAGGAGACATGTTTCCACTGGTATCGGGTCCAATTCCTCTGGGACCGGGCAGTATTGCAGACAGATATGATTAGTGGTGATCTTAAAGATCCAACACGCACACAAGTGGGTACAGCAGCTTTGATGACGCCCCCCCCAGAGGAAGAGCGCCTTGTGCGAGCTCAACACACCGTCCCTCCACTGATAATACAGTGTGGAGATCCCACAATCCAGTGAGGAGAAGTTGAAGTGCCCCAATACAGTCATCAGGAAGACCTCCCATTCAAGAGGAGACAACTCTTTGAACTTCCTCTTCCGTTCCCCCGCAGGACATTTGTTAAATTCTAAATGAAGAGAGGTTAAAAGGGATCTTATCTGTGGAGTGGAATGCATACTGGAAGTGTAAATACAAAACATGTGATGGAGAAATTAGCTAGAAATTAGCCAGTGCTTTGTTTGATGTTCAATGGCTGGAGCTCAACCTAGGGGATGCGCTAATGATGGTAATGTGTGTGAATCTACACGATGTCGTTTTATCCAGAGTTAGGGGAAATGTCTCCCTTCTTTCATGCTTCGGTGTGTTACAATAATTAGTATGGGTAAAACAGATATTAACAGAACTAGAACACTTAATTGGTTGCTATATATAAGCTCATCCCGATATCATCCTAACGACTACATAGCATGTGGTATCGCTCAGGAATTTAGAAGCACATTTTGAGTCCCAGTCAAAGATAACGAGCATTTTTCCTATTCTCTAAATTCTTCAGTGTCATATTCTTATAGATTATCTGCACAAACAAGATAAAGGATGAAATGTAAATATTTCTACATAAACTGCCCACATTTCCCATGAGAAGATGACTGAATGTCAAATCCTTTCATGTCAGAATTTTCAAAAACTTGATAAACCTATACAAAATTTAATACGGCAGATATTAGGCATTACTTGAATACCATGCTTCGGTATAGTAGATATTCTAAATACAACCACTATTAGAAGGCTTTCATCTGCAAAGATATCTGACCGATATACCATGCCAGAAAAAAGAAAGATACACAAAAACAGATAATATCCACGATCCACAATATAAATCAGATAAATAATTTGTCAACATGGTATCTTTTTTACTTTACATAACAGTGTACATAGAAAAACATCAATTACATCCATAGACGAAAAATCTTTGCACACAAAACTTGTGAGAAAACATTTGTGGAATTCCATCCTCCAGACCCTTATCAATGTTCTCCATTAAGTTCATCCATGTTCTTCACGGTGGCCATTGAATTTCATCTCCACTCAACTTCCACATTTTTCATGAAGTAAAAAAACCCATCCCAATACTCTAACCGTCCCAATATTCTGCAACACAAAACCTCCATTGCATGATATGTGTGCAAGCTTCTTCACAAGTTAACAATCTGGTTGCATGCACAAAAGCATCCTTGTTATGCCATCCCATGTTACGGCACTGCTAAGCTGTTGCAATCATGGGTGGGGGACACTCCAGTGTTCAAGCCATCATGCTAAAGATGGAATACATTACGGATCTGTCTCGATAATTGTGCTGTGCCACGAGATCCACAGTCCATAGTTGTTGCCGAGAGTATTTGAAATTGAAAAGCCAAGAAAATTGGCACACATGACTCGTTTAAATCTCTCATCACTTCTTCTCTCATTTGTCACCGTCGTTAACAGTTACCACAGAAGTCAGAGTGGCCTACGGTTCAGGACAATGACTTGGTGGATCTCGTAAACGTGCTACCTATGGATACAGGCGTTTTTGCATGCGAATTGTGAATGGACAACACTATTGAGTACACAACACACAGACAATATTTCATATGTATGGCTATCAGGGAGTTGAGAAGGCTTGCAGACACTATTCATATAATGCATGACACTAATATTGTAAATTGGAAATGTGTGAATGCTCTTGATATGTAATGTAGTGTGTAATGTTCATGATGTCTAAAACTATCAGTAGTTCATGATGTCTAAAACTATCAGTAGTTCATGATGTCTAAAACTATTTGTAGTTCATGATGTCTTAAAACTATTAGTAGTTCATGATGTCTAAAACTATTAGTAGTTCATGATGTCTAAAACTATTTGTAGTTTATGATGTCCAAATGTAGTCCAAGCCGACCATAGGCACCCTTTCATGAAGTTCTTGTATCAACAAAGTGATCATAATGTTCGTACAGCTAACTATCTTGCTGATGGCTATTAGTGCTATGGTCTCTTCATAGATATGAAAGTTCCATGAAAAGGTACACTGGCCCTGAGATTATGAAACCTTTTGAGTACAATTTCATGCTCAAGTTCAAATTTTATATGGGGATTTGTGAACAGAACCTTGAACTGAGCATTAATTCGTACTCAAGAAATTTTCGTAATCTTGGGGCCAAATGTGCCGAGTTCATGACGTATAATGCTCTTGATGTATACGTCCAATACGATTGCCACCAACTATTATAGTGCTATCAAGGCAACCAATGTAATTACTTCAAGACATAATCACTAGCAGGATCCAGACAACAAAGGTGACCCACATACATATATAAACATAAGTTCATAGCATAAAGACAAAACAAAGCCGTTTAAAAGGATACAATCTACCAACAATAATTGAGGCATCCAACAGCATCTGATTCCAGCTATGTTTAACAGTTCTCCATCGGTCTCTGGGAGGGTCATGTCTTCCTAGATATGCTAATCTGACTTCAGCCCCAAATCTCCCATTCCCAGGGAATTACGAATAACTGCATCATTCTACTTAAGTCTGATGAAACACCAAAGACTAGGCATCGATCATGCTTTCGTCCAATACGATAATTTTGCCACAACTCAAAGATGATGGTTGATGCCAAAACTTGGTGCAGGCTTGGATACGTTTACCTTAGCTTGCTGTTCCAAGATGCCTAGACATATATCACTTTTAGATACACCCAACTGAGCAGACTGCTTTATCGTCACTTCTCTGTGAAGTAACTTGATAAATAGGATGTTGATTGAGATGTGCAGTAGTACAAGAGTATTAGCATCTAACCTTGAATAAAGTAGAAAGCTGAATTTTTCAGGATAGTTTTATAAAGTCATATATTTTACCATAACACCAAGCTCTCCAAGTTCCCCAATTGTATCATAATGTTAAGACCTCCATGCACGTTGGACTAGGAATCTCAATGTCTGTGGTCGCATTTCAGGAAAAAATACAAACGATTAGGAATCAGAGAAAAGGTACTTGTCACTTTATGTCACTATTTCTTTGTGCTTTGAGCTTAACTTACTTTGTATAGCTGCATATGTCTATCTCTGTTTGCTTCTTGCTAGTGTATCAGTAATTGGAAGAGACATTATAACAATATTATCAATTATTCTCAAGTATAAGCCATTGGTCTATTGAAACCCATACGCCTTATATGTTTGATAGATCACAAATAATATGTTGCAGGGTATTTTCAAATTAATTCACACAATAACTCGATAAGGATCACATATATGCATGAACCATTTCTTTGGAAAATTAGGTCATAAGTGAGTGATTTGTTGTTTTACATCATAGCAGGAATTTCTCACCCATACACAATTAAGGTCGTAGGTATCAGACACAATTGTTATAGGTCAATTTGCTACCATTTAGCTTGTCCAACATGTTTTCTGACCTCATCAGTTAATTGTCTTGCAAGTTGAATAAGCTAAATATTGAACAAATACCTTTTTAATAGTGCAGAATACATAGTGATAATCAGAACTACACATTACTCAGGATTACTGGTAAATGCCTTAACCCTATCCCTGCTGGAGTAGACACGGGCACATCTCTTTTGGGCATCTCTGGTTGCCTCCAGGCAGAAGAGTGTTAATACATTCATTCACATGTAACAACACAGAAAATTGATTCCTCTTCTATGCTAATAATTGATAAACAGACAAATCTGTACCTGCTTAATCCTATAATGAAAGAGACTATAAATGAGAGATTAAAACAGATTCAAAGCTGGTTCTTGTCCACCTAACAAAAGGTCAACTGTTCCAAACTATTCACTTCTCATCTCCATATCTGCCAGGCCTCGGCGACACCGCAGTGAATATAATTACCGATCCTTAAACACCCTAAAACTCCTGTTTTGAAAACACTTCTGCGGAAGAAGCCCTAATTGAATGAACTTTGGCATTATGTCGGAATTTAATTATGTACAATTTTGTGTGGCTGTCGAGATGGTGGAGATATACCATGAAGATGTCATGTCCTTACTTAAATGTAAATCTAATCAGCAAAGGTGACGATGCAGTTGCAACCTCACAATTTCAAATTCATCTCGATGCAGGTTTTTTTCTAATCCCTCCGAGACGAATAAGATGGGTTTCCACTGGCGCCACTATCGTGCGTGGTCAGTGCTGGTTTCTGCAGCAGTATATTACCTGCAGCGTAGTGTGACAGTGTTTTCATATGCCATTATTTCCCACCTAGACAGAAGTCTCTGTCAATGAGCATAATTCCAGCGAGAAGTCGCATCAATATCAAGTTATTTCACATACAGGCCACGATCACTGATTAATAAATGATTGTAAAACAGGTAGGAATATGTTGATCACTGTTTTGTGGGGGATTATTTTGGTTAAATTTATTTGTGATTTTCCATTTCACGTAGACAGAAATCTATGTCGGTGAGAATATATCTAGTAGAAAAGTCACATCAATGTTGAGTTATTTCGGATAGAGGTTAAAGTCGCTGATTAGTATATGATTGATTATTAATAGTTAGAAATATGTTTAAATATTTTTGAAATGTCTTCATTTTGTATTGATTTCATTAACATCTGGCAATACCTTCAACATTATGATAAATGTTCAACTAAATTGACAGTCTTTTCCAGCTGGTCATAACAGAACACAATGTCTAAACTCAGTATCAATTCTTGGTTCATCAGTACCAGTTGTTACTTACAAGTCTACTGCCACCCTCTGTGTTACGGTTGTTACAGGTGTCATAAAATGGCAAGGTCAATTTGAGTGAAACTATCTTAAAATAACCTAAATCCTCACCAAAAAAAAAAGAAGTAAAAAACATAAAATTTTAAAATGTCAAAATAAACTAGTGAAAAATGTTAGTGTTCTTGTTTAAACAAAAACATAATTGTGGTTTAGAGCCACTTTCAAGATTATTTCACACACTCATGTGATCTTTCTACATCAATAACTGACAATTTAACTCTTTCCCTGCTGGATGCAACAAAATATGCCCTAAAGAGCAGTGTCTGTGTCTAATCCAGCAAGAAGACGGATAATGAAACCATTGTTGAAACAAGACCAGAGTTCTATTGACGGCTGGACCTATTACAGACTGTCTATCTGATGTAAGGACACTACAGTGAGGCAAGGACTGGGTGTAGGCTTACACAGTTGCCATGATCCACACAAGCAGCAATGTATACGGCAATGTATATGGCCAGTGTACAGCGGCAGTGTACAGCGGCAGTGTACAGCAGTGTACAGCAGTGTACAGCAGTGTACAGCAGTGTACAGCAGTGTACAGCAGTGTACAGCAGTGTACAGCAGTGT
>JAUTBV010084640.1:0-19132 GCA_032361325.1 Lepetodrilus fucensis
ATCACGACTTGTCAGTTTAGGGCAGGAGGAAACCAGCAACATCCGTAGCGCTGAATGTTGCAGTAAACCTGCGAGCATCGGTTGGTACTGACAAGACCAAGGATGATAACTGCATTGCCACTCTATAGTCAGTGCATCCTATCAATATCATGTCAGAAAGGTAACTTTCGCGAACATTGATGCCGGGGCCCCCCTGGACGGGATTTGAACCTGGAACCTTTGGCTCCGAAGTCCAACGTTCTACCACTGTGCTACATCCCACCCTCAAATGTACAGTATAAAGGAGTATAAAGGAGTATAAAGGAGTATAAAAGGAGTAATCAGATAAATAGAAAAGATCAATTGGGTTATTTGATTACCCAATTCAGAATCGATTTGTTTTTAATATTCAAATTGCTATGATAAATAATACTACAAATTGGAATAAACACGTTCTTATGGATATCTTTGAGACATAGACAACCAAAAGCTATAAAATACTCACAGAATTCTTCTGGTCTAGAGATTACGAAACATTATTGAATACAATACGTTCATACTCAACCCAAAGTTCTGTTCACAATATATAAAGTTTAAGCCTGAGCATGAAATCATACTCAAAATGTTTGGTAATCTTGGGGCATGACATTGTAGTTGACATTTCAAGGCATTCAGTGGGAACAGTTTCACAAGTAGATCCAGAAACTTCATGAAAAGCATTAGACAATGTCAAAAAGGTCTGTCAGAACACTTTGAAATAGATTCATTTGAAATAACCATTATCTCAGAAACACATGACCTACACTGTTTGGCATTAGTGATAGACGTCTTCAAAATAAGCTTTGAATCAGTACTGCACGACACACTGTCTTGCATTAGTAATACATTTATTGGATACATTTCTTAAAAGGCTTTACGTCAGTACTACGCAACCAACTGGCATTACTGAAACACTTCTTGGATCCATTTCTTCAAAATAAGTTTGACATCAATATTGCATGACCCACTGTTTCGTACTAGCAGTAAGATTTCTTGGATCCATTTCTTCAAAATAAGTTTGACATCAATATTACATGACCCACTGTTTTGTACCAGCAGTAAGATTTCTTGGATAGATTACTTCAAAATTTGTTTTACATCAATATTGCATGACCCACTGTTTCGTATTTGCAATTAGATTTTAAAGATAGGTTTCTTCTAAATAAGCTTTTTATCAGTACTGCATGACCCATTGTCTGCTGTATTAAAGTTAGATTTCTTGGATAGATTTCTACTCAATAAATAATATCGTCTCAGTATTGTATGACCTACTATCTTGTGCTAGCACTAGATTTCTTCAAAATACTTCTCAGCGCATCTACCTGTTACACTGTAGTTCTGTTATATCACCGACGTTGGTTACGGTTCATCAGAAAGTAGAGCATTAACTTACGTCTGTACTTAGCATCTGTACTAACAACAGGCAGACAAATGTCATGATGGCCCACAAGTGCTGCACTACCATTCCGACTACCGACTCACAAATGGAAATTGGCCACTACTGTAATTACTCTAATAATTCGAACAGGAGAAAATAATTAAATTTGTAGATGTTCGAATTATTAGGAAAATAGGAAAATGTTAAATGATCAGTGTTCGTATAATTAGGGACAACCAAATTAAAATACAAAATATGGTTGTAAATGAAATGGTAAATACATGAAGGTTTCAATAAATAAAACAAAGGAAGACAAAACTGTGTTCTAATAATTAGAAATTAGGATTTGAAAAACATTGGTCATGTTCATAGTTTTAGGGTCAGAAATAAATATTTTTTCGCAATTAATTTAGGTGTTTGAACTATTAGAGGGTTCGAATTATTATAGTGATTACGGTATTTACACCTGAATTTTACTTTCCGATGTCGGCACGTTGGTAGATATTGGTAGATGTCCAAGGCATGTGGACCGCTGTATGTATGTGCGTGTGTGTGTGCGTGACTTTAATTCAAATGAACATTTACTCATGCTGATCATGCTAGATTCCATCTGTATGATAATAAGGGTAGTAATTAGTCTACCGGTAATCACAAACGTTAATAAGTCGATTAATGAGTACTTCAAAGTCATTAGATCCAGTCAAAACCAGGTCCCTGTGAACGTAATTGTGATCATCTATATGTACCGCATGTACTGTTTATGTTAATGAAAATAACTTGATATTCTACATGTAACTATGTGGACATTTCATGTCATTATTATTATTATTATTATTATTATTATTATTATACACATTTATATAGCACAAATATCCAGAATAACTGCTCAAATGCACTTATTTCCTTAGTCAATGGATTTGTGCACTCAATTCCTTCTCAATGCCAAGTTCATGAAAATGATTGAATAAATTAATAATGCTTTATGCTTAAGCAGGAATATTTCACTCATAGTTCATAAAAATAACATATGGAATGAAATTGTGATGCTCTACGTGCAATTAAAGCACAAATAATCATTTGCAACAATAGATTGGAAATTCTCCTTTTGAAGAAACACGACTTTCACCGACAATAGATATATTAATGGTTTAACAAACAAAAAAACTTTTATCGATAACAGACCTGGTAATCGGTCAAACAGAAGAAAATCTGATCTCCTTGAACTGTAGCATGCTACACAAGATTAAGGAATTGTCAACTGTTTCTCACGATAACGGTAATGGCAATTCTGTTTACCAGCCTTGTTACCGTCAACTATCGTCTTTCTATAATTCATCTACATCAGACTAGGCTGATTTCACTCAAGTCAATTCTTAGCAGTCTTGCCTTCCATCACAGAAGAGCATTAACAGGCCATCATATTTCAATAACTGTACATACAACAAAGGAATATGATGAATAGTTCTGAAGGCTGAATGATGACTCCGTAAATGTTTTAGGATGTATGTATAGTCGGAATTTTCTTCCATGGGGGGATAGATAATTGTGTTTTTTTTTCAGTGGGGAATCTTTCACCCATATGCTATGATCTCACTGAGCTATATCTTAACTTTACGTGAATGTTTTAGGACATATTGTTCGTCGTAATCTTCTACTATGGGGCTAGATCGTTTTCAATAACTGTATATAAAACAAATAACGACTAATTCTCAAGACCTGAGGTCGACATTACTAGAATGTTTTAGGATATATTGTTTGTCGTAATCTTCTATCATATGACTAGATCACTTTGCAATATTTGTACGTACAATAATTGATTGATTTAATGCTTTATGTTGCTGCGGGAATATTTTACCCACATGCGATGGCCAGTTCTCAAGGCCAGATGATGGTATTATGTATATATGTTTTAGAACATTTTCTATCGTAGCCTTCTCCCATTGGGCACCTCTGGTTGGCTCCAGCGGGAGGGAGGATAACATATAGTTACCATTGACTGAACTGTTAATTGCACAAGGTCAGAGAGCCAGCAAATACATCATACGATAATAATTATTTGCAGAATTTCTACATGTTTTTTAAATCTTAAAATAATTACCACAGCATGAAATTGTTCAATAGTTTGTTGAATAATATTTAATTAGCAAGCATAAGGCATATGATTAATGCACCTAACACATAATTAGCATATACATTTTTTGAAAAAGTAGTAAAAATACATAAAATATATGTAGCAAAAATACATAAAATATATGTTGGAAGACAAATGACACTAACATTGACATAACTAAACCTTGTCTGAACCAATATAATATTCTACGGGGGAAAATGTACCATAAAGTGCTTCCATTTCCTGAATACCGTTACTTTAGTGTCACTGGTGTTTACAGACACTCATATTTCCCGTAGAAATAGTCATATTCCAGGGCAAATTAACAAGTGCATCAGCAAACAAAGAGAATCTGAACCATGTGATCAATACACAAGTCGAGGGCAACACAATGTTTCTCATTAAGCTCATTTACCATGTTTTACCTAGAACAAGCAATATTATGTTTCTGTGGTTTGAGTTAATAAACTCTACATATTTTACCCTATGACTTCATAAATTAAATGAATTATTAAGAGATTCCGGCCCAGAGATTAAGGAAAAGTTTAAGAGTATGATTTCAATCTCAAAATATCTTGAGGTTTTGTGAACAAAACTAATGAGTTCAGCATGACATTGTACTCAAACAGGTTTTGTAATCTAAGAATTTCATAAGGATTTGTGAACAAAACTTTGAATTGATCATGACATTATACTCAAAAAAGTTTGTAATCTAAGAATTTCATAAGGATTTGTGAACAAAACTTTGAATTGATCATGACATTATACTTAAAACAGTTTTAATCTAAAACTTTCATAAGGAATTGTGAACAAAAATTAGAATTGGTCATGAAAATGCACTCAAAAATGTTTCACAATCTCGAAGCCTGGTTCTTCATTACTCAGGCTTATAAATGCATTCCGAGAACATTTTGAAAAAAATGAAACAAAAACTGTTTATTGGTCTTGTTTATTTGTTATAATGGAAGCACCAGACAGGTGAAACAGTGTTCACATTTTTTCCCCCAATATTATCTTCCGTATTTCTCTTGCAATTAACAAATTGTGGGGCTGTTTCTGGCATCAACAGGTGCTATCTGTTTCTGACACTAATTGAGATGCAATAATTAATCTACTGGGATGACTATTTTCACCTCAGGTGATGTTCTGAGGTGATCGTATTGCAGAACTGGATCATGTATTGTATACCCATAGCTATTCCCACATTGAAAATGAGAGTATATTAGAGACATCAGGAGAATCACTTTAGAGACCAGTGAGTAGTAATATCTGACAAACAGAATGTCATCTGAAGACAGATCTAATATTTTATTAATTTTCTGACAGTTCAATATGAAATAAACACACATTTATTATTATTCTTTTGATTTGATATATATAAAAAAAAGTAATATTAATCTTCTTTAAAAAAAAATCAATAATTACAACCTTTTCTTTAAAACATACATTTATTATTATTCCATTTTGATTTGATATATATAAATATATAAAAAAAAGTAACATTAATCTTGTTTAAACAAAAAAATACAACCTTTTCTTTAAAATATATTAACATTTTTACTGCTAGAAATAATTGTAAATGTCAGAAACAGTACAGTAGAGAATGGGTTAACCTTTTCCCTGCTGGATTAGGCACTGGCACAGCTCTTTGGGGCATCTCTGGTTCTCTCCAGCATTGAGAGTGTTAAAGAAGCAATCTGAGCCTTCAATTCAAGACAAATTCCCGTTAAAAAAAAAGTCGAGTAAACTTTTTTCCGCATAATCAGTTTGACCTACTCCAAATTTGCTCTTTAACCTCACTTGTTAACATTGTAAGAGAGCTTCCCCAAACCCCCGAGCTACACATTCGTCTCCAGCAGACGGAACTGTAATATCATTTGCAGTCCCAATTACGCAAGCCTTCTGCACATGCTCCTCAAATACAGGAGTTACACCACGTCCAAAAGATTACGCATGGATACCGTAGATCTGTCGGGAGGAGAAGGGAGAAGAAAAAAAATCACGTAAGCAACCGCGAAACCCCAAACCCAGGGTTCATTCCCCATCCCTGATTTCCTTTTTATTTAATCACCCCCTTCCCTTCCCTTCCACCTCTCCTCTCCTTCGTCGTAAGCTAACATCATTACGGCATGCTCTCAGACAAACATTAAGACCATTAAAACAACCATATATTATTGAATTCTACTGCAGACAGTTCCTGATAGGGTCATCTATTACTGGGAGGGGGGAAAGCAAACACGCGAAGCTTCTCTCGGCAGGGAGGCTATCAGTGTTACGGGGCCGACTACGAGACCCTAGCACACTACACTGGTCCAAGTCGGTGCTCACTTCAGTAGAGTCTGAAAGGGTCTCCGCTGGCTGAACGGTTCTCGGTCTCTGCTATGATATGCCTAGTCTACAATACTGGTACTCTGCAGTGGAATGTGGCTTACGTTTAACCGCAGGCAGCGTGCACTGTTTTAATTACTTTCAAATCTCTCTCTCTTCTAGGCCTTGCTTGTTAAAACTAGGCTACTGGAATATCGCCTTGGTGTTATTGATCTGTGGAAAATAAATAACTGAATAACTGGCTGAAGTTAATAATCTGGGATATGGATAAACAGATTATTATTTCAAAGAAAATATTGTTACAGAATGGTGGAAATAACTGATTCGATGTAATGTCTGATATTAAAATCTGGGGTATTCATAAATATATTGTTATTTTAAAGAAAATATAGTTAGAGAATACATTAAATGTTTGGAAATAACTCAATTGATGTCTGACATTAAAATATGGGATATGTAAAGACAATATTTACAGAATACATGAATACATTTGGAAATACATATAACTGAATTAGGCCTGATGCTAATATCTGAGATATGACAATAGATATATTACTGAATGAATGAATTGTTTATTAACGTGTCACCACGCATGTAGTTACATATTAAAAATGAATAGGTAAAACATATGTAAAATGGACATGCAGGGCCTCATTAGGCCGAAGAGACACTACTTCTACACATTGTTATTACATAATAAATGAAGATGTGGGTTTTATAATTGTTCAATTACACACTATCTATTTCTCCCTTTAAAAACCAATTATATATCCACGAAAAACCATTACAAATACACTGTAATACCAACAAACAAACAAACAAAAAATATATAAAAAAATAAAATTAAAATAATGAAAACAATCCATAAGACCTAGATTTACAAGTAATGATACTACATAGTCAACACATGCTGGCATTTTCAGTTAATTGGAAACTAAAAGGTCTGACCGAAGTCTTCAGACATCACTTAATAACAGCGGCAGCCTCCATGAGGAACCAGAGAATACTGCACCAGAACAACACACCTACATCAGTCAGCACCGCGCCCGTTATCTATAACAGCTCATTCTTCAATGTAATTGAAAACTTGCACTGCTTGTGTGCTTATCGCATAACTTGACCAGTGGCAATGATCTCCTACCAGAGTGAGTGAGTGAATATGGAGTTTAACGTCGCTGCGGGAATCTTTCACACCATTTGCTCCGATTCTGATCAGAGCTGGACACGACAACCGAAGACTGGTCAGAATGTGGCACATCAATGTTTTTACAGATCTCGACATTACCGTGTCATGGATACGGAAAAGAAAGGATGCATGGCGACGTTGATGCTTTATGGATGTCGACATCGACATGTTATGGATATGGATAAAAAAAGGATGTCAAGATTGATCATTTACAGATATCGACATCGACATGTTATGGATATTGATAAAAAAGGATGTCAACATTGACATTTTACAGATGTTGACATCGACACGTTATGGATATTGATAAAAAAGGATGTCAACATTGACGTTTTACAGATGTTGACATTGTCATATTACGGATACTGCACAGAATGTATGTCGACATTGCCACATAGATGATGTCGACATCAATGCTTTACAGAAATGGACATCTACCAATTTCAACTACATACTTTATTTCAAAGACAAAACTTATCCAGCCTATTTCTCTTCCTAAATGCACGGCTAAGAATGGGTGTGTAGCATCTCTCTCTTCCTCTTTCCTTCCTTCCTTATCTTATGATTGGAGAGGATTTCATAGCCTTGACATTAAATGCAAACTGTTTCACCAATTCTATATTAAAAAGAATGTCATAGGAATTTGAAAAATGTCTATTTACAGTATTAGATTAATTTGTAGTTATTCATGTAAATAGTACCATGATATTGATTGATTTATTGCTTTAGGGTAAGGCGTGAATATTTCAGCCATATGCGATGAGCGATGTATAGAAATACTGGAGTGAATGTAAAAAATATTATTAAATACATTTTTTTTGGGCTGGGTAGTTGATGTTGCTGCTTTGAGTAGCTTTCAAGACTATTTTGCTCTCGGCTGGCCAGATTTGTGATCCATCAATATTTTCTTGATATTTAAAAGAAATACCACCTTTCAACGAAAATTGTGTTTGAGAATACGTTTGATTTGTGTTTCAATATGTTACCAGTAATGTGCCAAATGGTGTATACAAAATCACGTCAAAATATTGTATCGGCATATTAGTTTCTCCGAATTCCGTGACATGAAACTGTCAAATAGTTAGTTTGGTGGACCCTAAAAGTGCAAACATTTCTTAAAAGTGCACCTCGTATGTTCTTAAAGTTCAACTGTAATTATTGTGAAAAACAATGGGCTTTCATAGTAAGGACGTATGGATGTCGCCACAGCTCTTTAGGGATTAAGCTATACTATGACCAATCAGCCAATGGCTAGTCTGGTCTACAGCTACAATAACTGTCTCATTCTGGTCTTGGAGAACGACACCTTTGAATCATTTTGGTCGGAAAATATAATCCAAAATTATGCTTTTTTGTTGTTGTTGCAATACTAACATTTAGAAAATCACAAAAATTAACACCAATAAATTTCAACAATTTTATTATTTTTTATTTTAAAATATTTTATTATTTTTTATTTTAAAATATTGAAATTTAGGATGGACATTTTTGTTCAGTACCATAGAGTAGCTAGTCTAGATCCTTGACCAAAAAACGCATGTCGTGCCATGATATTGGCAACCTGACTGTTTCCGATTAGTGCCATGACAACATGACATGCTAATGAACAATCCATAGACAATAATGAAGAAGGACAGGTCTGTATATATAAATAAATCAACTACCACTGAGCAAAACGATTTCCATAATATATTGGCGTTGTTGTTTTCTTAATAAAAGGGATTTTGGTACATATGCATGAAGACACGCACGTGTGGATGATCACGCACGCACGCACACACACACACATGCACACACACACACACATGCACACACACACACACACACACACACATGCACACACACAAACAAGCTTATCCCATCATAAATGCAGCTGTTGGACCTTTTATGAAATGAAAACATATTATATTTATAATGTTATTTCCTGCCACTGGTTCAGGACCAACAACACAATCATAGCACTGTGTCTACATTGTCAACAGTATTTAATTAAATCAACCACAAATAGTGGTGAAGACTTGTGATGAAACACTTATTTACAACAACACAGCCTTTTTGACTCAACCAAAATATACACACTAATATAAAAGTCATCAACAATTATTATGACCAGAACAGTTTTTGAGAATGAACTCAAAATCAATTCCAAGGTTTTCGTTCACAAATCTGCGTATAAAATCTGAGCTTGAGGATGACATCGCACTCGGAAAGTCTTGTAATCTCAGGACCAGGTCTAGAAAAGCAAGCAGGTAAATTGACACGGCCTAATGACTGTACCAAAATAGACACATTAGAAGCCAGCCTCAAAATAAGATGTTTGATACGCAAGCTGACTTAATTTAAGAAGATGTGCATCATGTGGTTCTTTTCTCTGATAAGAAACATCAAAAGATCACAAAAGATTGCCTGTAAGATTAGCCACTTCGCTATAATAACACAATCGATATAACCATATCAAACACTAAACTAATTAGCCAATTAAATGCTCCTTAACTCAAGAAAATATACCTCGCAGGTATTTTATTAAATTTTAAATAAAAATATTTTGAATTGATTTTACAAGACATACCTTGAAACTATAAAATATTGATGCAATGTTAATATTTAACTATCGTGTGATCTGTATTTATGCATACTGGGAATTGTGTGACGTGTACCTGTGAAAAAAATGTGAAAAATAAATAAAATTAAAATAACATAAATTAATATAATACAATATTCATGTAAATCTAAATATACAATGTCCATTTTTATGACTTTGGTACAGCTGCAACCAAGTGGTATATTTATTACTAACTCCAAGTTACTTTAGGTTCTCACCCCAAGATAAACAGACATCTGATCAGCGGAACTACTCAAATACTGCAGGAAATGCTATACACTATCGAATCACCAACTGATTCCTTCGGCCGGTAATATTGACATTATCTTACCCATTACAAGTCAGTTAAAATACATTATACAATTCACATTCCACAGGCTCACACTGACCAATAAAGCATCATTCTTCCGTACAATGGACAGAGTGAAAGCCATTCCAGGGTCATATTTGTTCCCGTATTTACAATACGGTATAAGACCACGATGAGTCTATTTCACCGATCCTTTTTGATATCATCTCTCATCCGCGGCCATCTCGATACACGTATAAATCCTACGAGATCGCTGCTTGATCGGTCCAAATGTTTGTGGCTGCGATATTTTATTGGCTTGCTTTGGTGAACAGTAAATATCCAAAGCAGACGATCAAATGTCAAGGAAGACACAAGGATCGGTCAGCCGGATGGATCAATGATCAACCGTCCACTGAGACTTACTTGGCACAGTCGTAAAGTGTCATACTTCAGAGCTTAAGGTTCCGAGTTCGAAACCGGCATTCAACGTTCGCGAAAGTTGCCTTTCCTTTCCAATGTGATCGTGACAAAGATGGCTTAATCTTTACTGTAGAAAAATGTGATTGTCTTGGTTCATCTGTACCAGCATCAAAATTATGTTCTGAAATGGCTGCTTGGGTTGTATACTCTCCAGGGAGTTGGGAAATGAAAGTGTGGGCATACAGATCTATTGATCTAGTTAATGACAATGCTGTGATTTGAACATGCATCTTGTACATGGAGCCTAGTGCAATATCAATACATGTCATTATAGTATATGCTAGAATGTGTGTATGTGTATGTGTGTGTGTCTATGCGTGTGTGTGTGTGTGTATGTATGTCCAGTCTGCGATATTCTTGAAGCCCTCTATTCAATCTGGCATCAATGTCTGGCCGTAGCCAGATAAAATACAGTAATCATATTGGAAATTATTGGAGATATTCAAATGCTATTGAACTTGTCAATGCGTACAGGGAAATGACTATGTTTGGAGTATTTTGGGCTCTATCTGTCCGGCAATTTATCTCGTCTTTCCAGGACTAGCTTACCCAAGGTTGACCAGAGATCAGGGGGCCTATTCTCGAAATGTTCATACAAACTCTTTAGCCTAAGAACATTTCATAGCCATACTATAAGAATCATTAAGATTGTCGTACGATCGTAAGAACGCTTCGAGAATAGGCTCCCTAATCGATGCCACCCACACCAGGTCTCCAGCCAATGATCATTATAGATTATTGCATGCGATATTTATGGATATACAATTTCACCATATTTTCTACTAAAGAGCATAGGGGGCGAGACAGCTTAATATGACATTATATAATGCCATATTTTTAGAGCATCAACTTTGTGTCATTAAGAGTAATTATTTACATTTCTTTTGGTTTGTTTGAACTTTAGTGATGAACAATACATATTATTTTATATTAAAATATTATATTATATAATGTCATATTTTTAGAGTATGAACTTTATGTCCTTAAGAGTAATTATGTAAAAACAATTGTTTGCCTGAACTATAGGATACAATGTCGTAGGTTCCAATGTCGTAGGATTCAATGTCATATGATCTAATGTCATAGGATACAATGTCATAGGATTCAATGTCATATGATCTAATGTCATAGGATACAATGTCATAGGATTCAATGTCATAGGATACAATGTCATAGGATACAATGTCATAGGATACAATGTCATAGGTTCCAATGTCGTAGGATCCAATGTCATAGAATCTAATATTATAGGATCTAATGTCATAGGATATAATGTCATAGGATCTAATGTCATGTGATCCAATGCCGTAGGTTCCAATGTTGTAGTATCTAATGTCATAGGATACAATGTCGAAGGATACAATGTCATAGGATACAATGTCGAAGAATAAAATATCATAGGTTTCAATTGACAGCGCATTTTGAAGAGGTAACCCTATACCTGTATATGAACATTAGAATAGCTTGTTACATAGCCTTGAAACAATACCTGAGAATTGTGATAGAGTCTGAACTGCATTATTGCTCACATAAACCTTGCAATCTTTGAAGGGGAAACTTTATACATCAAAATAAGAATAATCTAGCTCTAAGATGTTTTCGAGAACCATCAGAAATATTTCAAGACACTCAAACTCCAGCCATGTCTGATTTTTCAATAAATATCGGCTTCCAAGACTCGATTACTGAAACATAAAGCAAAACGTACAGCAAGATTGGCTTCAATTTCCACATTAATGTCTTGTGTTTCCTATTAATGTCTTGTGTTTCCTATTAATGTCTTGTGTTTCCACATTAATGTCTTGTGTTTCCTATTAATGTCTTGTGTTTCCTATTAATGTCTTGTGTTTCCTATTCTAGCGTTGATGCAAACGGACATGCCTTGAGTTGGTTAGCAGGTTTATTTGTCTCATCTTACTTTTTGCCTGTATTGCAACATAGTTATTTTTCTCTGTAGTCTGCGTGGATGTAAATGGACATGCCTTGATTTGGTGATAGAATTATTTGTTGTCTGGCATTAATTTTTGCATATATACTGTTATCATGACCTCCCACAAGTGAGTTTTCATAGCTATTTTTGTCTTTTCCGTCTGCGTGAATATAAATGGACATGCCTTGATTTGGTTATAGAATTATTTGTTGTCTTGCATTAATTTTTGCATATATCGTGACCGCGCGAAAATATGATGGACATGCCTTAATTTGGTTATTTATTGTCTTGCATTAATTTTTGCATATATTGTGACCTCGCAAAAATATGATGGACATGCCTTAATTTGGTTATAGTTATTTATTGTCTTGCATTAATTTTTGCATACTTTGTGACCTCCCGCAAATGAGTATTCATAGATATTTTTATCTTCCGTCTGTGTGGATGTAAATGGATATGCTTTGATCTGGTTAGAGTTATTTATTGTCTCGCGTTAACTTTTCCATATATCGTGACCTCCCGTAAATGAGATTTTATACTTATTTCTCTCTTCAGGTGTATGAATTAGCCGATTTGTTCCACTACAAAGTTAAGGCTTTGAGCTGTACACCCTGAAACAGCGTAGGAAAACAAGCACTGGAGCATATACACACAAACAGAATCAGCCAGGGTCATTGATATGGCTTGTGATAATCTTTGTAGCGGAGTACTTGTGAACCCATCCTTTCTGACCAGATAAATAAACCCTTGTTGATAAAACAGTCAATCTTACCATAGTGTAATACAGTCGACTTTCCCATATGATGATACAGTCAATGTTTCCATATGTTAAGTTAGATTGGGATGAGATTTATGGTAACCCACATTTGTAACCCAATATTTCCTGACTGGATAAATAAACCCTTGTTGATAAAACAGTCGACTTTTCCACGTGATGATAGTAAATTTTTCCATATGTATGGAGATTGTGATCCAATTTATGCCTGTATAGTGTACAAACCACCATTGGTTCTTCAAGGCATCAGCACTATTTTGCGAGTGTTACATTTGTTGTAGGCTTTTCTCCATCCATAAGCACATCAATGGAAATTTTTCGAAAATTAAGTAATATATTGTTATAGAGTCAGTGAATATGGAGTTTAACGTCACTGCGGGAATCCTTCACCTATTTGTGACGAACATTGTTATAGATATTTTCGATCAATATATTTTTCCCCCATTGCTGACCGATTTTCTGTTGGACGTCCTTGAAGATTGCGCAACAACATGAACCAAAAACCACTGAAAAGACGCAGACCAAATCAAAGACGAAGACAAAGATCTAATTAATGTACTATTAATTTATACACGGCTCAAAGAAGACCAAACCAAGCCATTGATATCAAATGACAGCGGTGCATCATTTCAAAGACTTGTTTCTAGGTCTTCGGAATTCTCTTAGTTGATCAAGTCAGAGTAGAGCAATTAGAAATACCTTTGTGATCACACAAGATTGTGGCTCATATACCTCCAAGAGCTACTCTTACCTCCAAGAGCTACTCTTACCTCCAAGACCTGCTCTTACCTCCAATACCTACTCTTACCTCCAAGACCTACTCTTTACCTCCAAGACCTATGCTTACCTCCAATACCTACTCTTTACCTCCAAGACCTACTCTTACCTCCAAGACCTACTCTTTACCTCCAAAACCTGCTCTTACCTCCAATACCTACTCTTTACCTCCAAGACCTACTCTTACCTCCAAGACCTACTCTTTACCTCCAAGACCTGCGCTTACCTCCAATACCTACTCTTTACCTCTAAGACCTACTCTTACCTCCAAGACCTACTCTTTACCTCCAAGACCTGCTCTTACCTCCAAGACCTACTCTTTACCTCCAAGCTACTCTTACCTCCAAGACCTACTCTTTACCTTCAAGACCTACTCTTACCTCCAAGCTACTCTTACCTCCAAGACCTACTCTTACCTCCAATAGCTGATCTTACCTCCAAGACCTACTCTTACTTCCAAGAGCTGATCTTAACTTCAAGAGCTATGTTTACCTCCAAGAACTATGGCCCGACTAAAATTTGATGAGAGATTGGCCTTGATTTAGGAGACATGACACATAGCCCCAGAACATGTTCTACCAAGGCTCTTATCAGATGGACTGAAAGCCAATTACAATGCGTAGATATCTCTCATGCCAAACAACGCAATTATTTTCGGAGCAATAACCTACGGGCTATATTTTTCCTGTATCACTTCAAAAACAGGACATATTTACGACATAAACATCAGTTTTAAAAATAACCGATGGCGTTTTTCGGAGGATTTCCTTTTGTCTAGTGACAGGCAATCCAATTAAAATGATGTTTTTTCCCTTGTCCAAGATCTGACAATTTGGCAGGCACTAACCATGCGTACAGTATACAGTACTAGGATTTGCTGTGCCTAAGATATGACAATTTGGCAGGTATTAACCACATTATAGTATACAGTACTAGGATTTGTGCAAGACTATATGAACACACACACACACACATGCTGTTCATGGATCTAAGGTAAAAGTATACGACGATCGTGTTTAAATCAGCGTGGCGGACAAGACTTGAAGCCTCTCATCACAAACCGAGGGCAATTTACTCCAGGCTGCCATTCCCAGTGCGTTCATCACAATGAATCCTTCACTTTGCCATAACATGGGCCACAGTCCCTTGCATACTGGGAAGAGGATAGTCATAAATAATACCATGGGTTCTGTTGCTCACTCGGTACATTATTTTATTTTACTATGACACATTTAAAATAAGGACATTATGTGCCATAATAAAATCAAATAATGTAATTTACCAAATCTATATACGATAACTCTTTGTCCTTGATCACTACTCAGATTTCATTATAGTGGCTACTTTTAAAATGATCTCCTAACACAAAGCATATATGAGTACATCGTTGTCATTGTAACAACATATTTATTCATCTGACTGTTGTAACAACATATTTCCCGACATTGTTGTCACTGTCACAATACCTATCCTGATATGGTTGCCATCGTCAGAACACATATCTCGATATGGTTGACATTGTCACAACAAATTTCCTGATATGGTTGTCATTGTCAGTGAGTGAGTGAGCATGGAGTTTAATCTTGATATGGTTGTCACTGTCACAACACAAATCCTGATATGGTTGTCATTGTCACAACACACACCCTGATATGGTTGACATTGTCACAATAAATATTCTGATATGGTTGTCATTGTCACAACATATTCCTGGACTACAAGTTCTGTAGAAATAATGGTCCATGTAATTTTATCGCTGTTACAGAAATTAACATTGCGTGTTCTGCACCCGTTTGATGGGACACATGTTGTACGCTGGTAAGTCAAACACGGACACAGACAAGCACCTGGGCATCTTTATTACTCCAGGCACAGAACCAACATGTTGTTTCCCCCCATTATGTGCTAAAACCCGCTTACATCCCGAGAATCTGACATCTTTCAGAATCCGACATCTTGCGGCAAGTTCTCTCCTTCCGTCTTATCTTTTTCCCCAATCCATGTTAGAAAAGTACAGTCACACCAAGCACCGACGTCCACTTCCGTGGAGGACTTTCTCAGTACCTTTGCACGGCCATCCCGAGTCCGTCGGACCGTGCCCGGGCACCTGATTGATCAAAGCGTTTGTACAAGTAGTCGGTTAAACGGCTTTCGCTATTATATGACCATTAATGATAACTATCTCCATCTCCAGTGATGGATGCCTCCGCCATATGGCAGATTATCGGCCCTGGTTAATAAGTAACGACTTCCCCCAATGCACTTGGTTATTCCCATGCACATTCATGAAATAACACTTACCGGGTACTTGAAAAATAAGATATACAAATATTTGAGCTCATTTGGGCTTAATACAAATATTAAGACAAATGAATGAATGAATGAATGAGGGCTTTACATCGCAGCGGGAATATTTCACCGATACGCATTGACCACAATATTTGCTGCTTATTAAGTCTGCTGGCATATTCAAACAGATTTGGCAAATTCCAATTACCGACTGAAAACCCAGATTATCTGAATAGTGGGGGATAACCCCAGGGAACTTGGTTCAGAGGATATTTCTGTCATTAGACTTGGTGGTCCTTTAGGTTAACCCTATCCCTTCTGAATAACATCTGGGGCTGGCTTAACAGGCGATGATTTTGATTAATCTTGCAAACAGAAGGTTTCTTGATAGCATGGGCAAAATTATTAAATTTTCAATTTGAATTTCATCAGTTGTTTTAAATTCTCAATTAGTTCTTGAAATATGAACCAACTTGTGAGTTTTAGATTGATTGAATTAGTGCTTTACGTAGCAGTGGAAATATTGTACCCATATGCAACCATGAACAAACCTGTGAACTTAAGATAGCTTTCTTTGAATGAATGAATAGAATACTGAACAGAATAAGAAGAATGATGATATGTATATATTCATAGCACATTAAAACCTTTGTGGATTCTACACGATATATATTCAATCGAAATTGCCATATAATCATATATTTCGATGTAAAAAAAGAGAGAATACATCAAGCATTTAAATAATAGGAAATGAGACAATCTTTTTTCTTGAATTACTACATAATTTTATTCCTTTCGGTAAAACATAGTAAGGAAAAAACAGACACAATCTAACAAATCATGCAAATACTACGCAAATTCATTCCTTTAAATAATGAGGACAATCTCCAAGGAGTCTTAAACACAAAAGAAAAACTTGTTGAAAACAACCCAAGAGAGCTAGCTGCATTTGACATATAAGCAAATATACTGCATGTGGACTCGATGACGACAATTTCAATTCCAATCTCTGATTGCAGATTTTAATCCCGGCAGCAAGCTGCTAAGGCTACCTACTCCTCTGTTCCAATTCCTACCATTGGCGCCTTGGTCCACGGTCTCCCATTGTTTTCACTCGATCATCACAGAACAGGGTCTGGTTGCATGATGCTCTTGTAGCACTACAATAGTTGTAAGGCCAATTGTAGAGTCTTCAACGATTGGAATTGGGTTGCACGAAGATCGTGTAGCCTACAAGAGCTTCGTGCAACTGTACCCAGCCTAGTTGTATTGTTACAAGCAAAATTGGATCCTTAAGACAGTATTTTCCTTCTTCTGCTTGCGAAAACAGATTCTGGTGGACGCCGACAGGTGCTTTGACGACTGTCGGTTGTAAAATTACTTGTGTGTGTTTAACTAGGAAGTTTGTCTAACTAGGAGGCACGTATAACTAGACTGGTAGGCATGTGGGCTTTTTTTCCACTAAAACCAAAACACATAGGTGATGTTAGCAATGGAGATTGAGTGCTTTTGCATGTATATTGTGAGAACTACTCCAAATGTTATTGTAGACCTTCCGAGATTTCTTTTTGTTCTAGTACATTGGACAGGTGTGGGAAAGTATTTGTAATTTTGATTCTTCATTGGGTGTATTGTAAAAACATATACTAAATAAATATGTTGTGATGAAAAGTATGTTTTTACTAGGTTAATTAATTACACATGCATAAACATGTATATAATCAATATCGGTGGTCTTGTTCATACATTATTGTAGCCATACTATGATGTTCTTTTACATATTGATGTGGAATAAATTGAAAAAGTGGTACAAATTGTGTAATTGAAACAGGACCCTTGTCAATCCTGGGATTCAAACTCGAGTGGCTGGATTGCTAGTTCAACCATCTTGGCCAAAGGGTTAACCTCACTGGTTAACCTCACTGGTTAACCTCACTGGCTGAGACCAGTGGAAGCATCTTATATCACACCCACTGTAATGACAGCAAATCTAAATGCCAAGTTGGAAAGTAGAACATATTTATATCATAATGTATTTGAGATGAAAATATTTCTTATGAAACTGCTTCAAGAGTTGAATAACAAATAAGTAAATTATGCCCCTGTGTGTATCATTTAACCCACACTAGAAGAAATTTTTCTGGAAGAAATTTTTCTTATATATAAAAAGAAAAGACCTCAAAATGTCAGTTGCCGTATATAACCATGGATATTATTACATAATACATTAATACATGTCCCGGTGGATTAGTGAATTGTCTTAAAAAACTTTCTGTCATATAAAGATAATTCTCTTTAACACGACATGAAAGACCTCAAAATGTTGCCTGATATGTACAAAGCTGTGGGTGTGTGGACATCAAAATGCAAGATATGCTTCGATATCCAGACTTTATATGGATTTGGGGGCGTATAAAGTCCAGCTGGCAGATAGTGAGCCATGATTTAAATGGATTTTGAGGCATATAAAGTCAGGCTGGAAAATAGTAAGCCATGATTTAAATAACAAGAAAAAAACTCAAAATGTCAGATATTCTTACAATAAAATATTAGTTAATTTGTGTGCTTCTCAGTAGAGACCTCAAAATGTCGCCCTCGCAGTGATTTCACGAAATCCCCAAATATTTCAGGGATTTTATGAAATCCCTGATTACACGATCTTACTGTAACATATACAGCCATGGGTGGTGGACATCACAATGCAAGACCTGCTGATCTCCCATTGGAATTGATCTTCTGTATGACGTCTTCTCCAACATTTGTAGACGAAAGCCAGCATTATTCATCTTACAAAATATCGTCTGTTGAGGACATCACGCATTACGTTTTTTGACATTCTAAATATCGTAGTCTGATTTCTACAAAATATCGTCTGTTGAGGACATCACGCTTTTGACATTCTAAATATCGTAGTCTGATTTCTACAAAATATCGTCTGTTGAGGACATCACGCTTTTGACATTCTAA
>JAUTBV010084751.1:0-19128 GCA_032361325.1 Lepetodrilus fucensis
CTGGGGTGTGGGTGTGTGTGTGGTATATACTTGTGTGTGTGTGTGTGTGTGTGTGTGTGTGTGGATGTCCTGTATGTGTGTGTATATGCCACCCCCACCCCCATCCTTCTCTCTAGTCCATCCCCTTCTTTATCTCTCTCTCTCTCTCTCTCTCTCTCTCTCCCTCTCTATCATGACTGTAGGCCCTGCAGTATGCATCAGAGAGAGAGAGAGAGAGAGAGAGAGAGACTAGGCTATATATATATATATATATATATATGTGTGTGTGTGTGTGTGTGTGTGTGTGTGTGTGTGTGTGTGCGTGTGTGTATGAAAACAGATAAGCCCATATAGCAAGTCGTCGTTGTATCAACGTCAATTACGTCAGTACAGTCAGAAAATAACGTTAGGCCTTATACCTGCGGAGGATTCACATGGGGGCGTGCGGGCGTATTCACTCCTCTCATATTAGTATTGTTGTTTTAATGTATTTGGTAGTAGGGAACCGGTAGTAGTGCATAATTAATAGAGGGAATTTTTTTTTTAAATGAGACGATAATTACACGTCGCTGACCGATTCTACCATCGAGACTACGTATGGATAGTCTATAGAATATGGTTCTTTATGGTATAAATTCCTAATATATCTACCGGTATGTCAGAAATATACATCATGCACTATATTGTTATGCATTAATGAGAATGCAGTTAATTACGCTATCATCATGCGATATTTGACCATGCATTTATATCCTACATATAACACTCTTATGTATCATAGTTACTTCCCGATTAATTTGTCTAATCTACATAATCAGATTAAAAATAAATTAGGGCTACTGTTATTGTATTAAACAGTTCATAAAGTTATTTATTAAATACAGTTCGATATCAATATGGAAACATGATTAAATGAGTCGCAATATTTTCTGAAGGATTGCATACTATTTTGTAATCGTGATATAATCTTGGCATAGCTGAAAATATAGACAATTTAAAATTCTAATACGATGTATAAAACAATAACTTGTTTTGGGGCCTGGTAATTTGGCAAATCATGACATATGACCTTTCATATTTTCTCACAGGTGCCATTATATACTATTTGACACAGAACAGCATGAATGCGCTCAGAAAACATAGTTCTCTTGCATCAGTGTATTGAATTACGATATGAAAGAGAAATAAACAATTTTCAGACCAGAACGCCATCACCAGACGCTCAAAACGTAATATATTATCCCAGACTTCGCGATAGCCGTGGCTACAACACCGAAAATAAGCGCCACTGTGGCGTAGGGATTTCCACATGGAAAGTAGTTCGGTTATGTTGTTAGAACGATAGTACGGTTAGGTTATTATCGACGACTGGTGTGGAAGTGTACAATGCACACACTTTATTAATGTCGTCTTTATCAAGCGTCGCGTTCAGGCGAAAGGATCTCCATGCCCGCTAACATGGAGTATATACTTCGCATTTTGCTGATGAACGGGATATTACTGTTGATCGAAGGTGAGTGCTCTCTACGGACCCTCTTTCCCCCCTTCGTTATTCAGGCTTCGGCTCTGAATGATCACAAAGCGCCGATTTCCGCTCGGCAGTACCGTTATTATCTTACGGTACTCTGTCCAGGCGGTCAGTCTTTGATCGTTCGGACAATACCGTTACATATGCACCGACCGAAATGTGAGAAACAAGCGGTAATCAGTCGGTATTCACCGATCGTGGTTTTTTAACCACGGTCGCCATTTTGACGAGCTATTTTAGCCATTTCTTGACATGGTTTGCAAAAAAGAACCCAGTGTAACGATATTTAGGGCATTGTGTACCGGGGAACTGATTTACACTTCGAAATGAACCAGTAGAGTAGTGTGATATATACTGCCATATACCACCCGTCCGTGCAATATGAATATCTCGTGCGATACCGATCATTGATTACATGCCTGCGAAAAGAGAGAGAAAAAACATCACAATAAAACTGGACTTTGGGGGACAGGGGGAGGGAGAGATCGCTGAGGTCACGTGATCACCGGTCGCCGAAGGATAGCACCGTCATTGAATAGCCACTGGTTATTACAAGTAATTAGATAACTGTTGATTAGATGATGGGATTTAGGTGTTATACCGGCTACTGTCAATATTGGTGTTAAACCCACGTGTGATATGTACATGTGTTTGTGTATATTGCTATGTAAACAACGTAAGGAGTGTACACACACTTATAGTTGTTAATCGCTACTTTATTGTTAAGAGGTGTTTGTTACTAAAACTAATTAAGTAATTAATTAATTGTAGACTTCTACTAATTATTTTAAATTTAGAATCCAATAATTAATTGAATTTATCAGTGACAGTTTTTAATAATAATAAATTCCATGATTGCTTGGTAATTTGTTTACAAAATAATTTAATAATTTATTGTAGTATAATATTGTATTACTGTAGACATACATTTATATGATGTAACAATGCATCTATAGAAGGAATTCATTTGATAATAGATTTTATGAAAAGTATTTTCAACTGTATTGTTGTACATTTCTATCTATTTACAGAAAGTTTTTATGTATTGTAAAATGCACATGTATACACATGTATGTTCTTCCCCCTTTTTTTCATGTGACAGTGTATTATTAATATTTTAATGGGTTGTGGACTAAGAGAAAAACATACTCATAACCCGTATTTATGTTATTTTCCTCATTCTTTTTATAAATATTTACAATATATATGCCTAAAAGAATTAATGTCATTGATGTTTTGTTCAGGAAAGACATGTCACTATTGCAATGCTATATGGTTCAATTTCTCTGTATTAAATTATGTTCAATATTACCATTATGTTTAATGATCCCTACAAAGATAATGTGTAATTTTGATGGTTGAAAAATAATTCCCATGCTAGTAAGTTTAGCTTGACATTGCAGATGTTTGGATAAGCTGTGAATTTACAATGTCAGAATTATTGAAAGCAGATTCAGTGGTTTTCCCCCTGGTTAGATGATTTATGTGAAGTTTTATTCAAGTCGGCCATTATGGTTTTTTTAAACAAAACTGAACACTAAAGAAGATGCTATATGTAATAGCATTAAATAAAACAGTGCATTTAATAGCATTTAATACAACAGTGCATTGTATAATTATATATTTTACTTATATATATTTTTTATTAAATTGAGGTTTAGAGCCACTTTAAAGATTAGTTCACAAAGATGTGATTTATTGTTAGGACAGGAAACCTACAACCTCTGTGGCACTGAATGTAGCAGTAGTCCCGCAGTTTGATAAGATTTCATGAATTAAATGTCGGGTTTTGTGAAATCTAAATATTGTTTTTCTAACGTCAATGATAAGAGGTTTAAAACAGCGTTCTTATTCAATCTACGATTTGATTGATATTTGTAAATCTTTCATAATAATGTTCAGTAATCAACATATCCAATTTTAACATTTTGTATTTTTTTCATTCACATCATCAATCATTTATTTCATCACTGATGAGTCTGGGGATAAAAATAATAATAATATAAATTTTAAGTTTTATTTTTAAATGCAGTAATTTGAAAACACCTGCTGTGCATGGTACTTAATCCTCACTGTCCTACCATGATGCACTTATATAGAGCAAGCAACCTAGATACTAAACAGGAATCAAAATTAACACTAGCCCGCAAGCCATGGCTATTTTTCCCAATTGATGCTAAAGGTATCCTAAGGACTAGTAGAAATTCATAACATTTGTTATTTGGGCTAGTAAGTTTTAAAGTTAGTTTCTATTGCTGTAATAAACAAACATGTTTAGTTATGGTTTATACGCCCAAAATAAATAAATTCTAGTGAGCTATGTAATTTAGTACTTGCAGTTGTGCTTTCTATAAACACAGTCAGAACTTGATCAGACGCTTGGTATTTTGTCCAGTGTTGAATTAAATACAGAACCTTCATGAAATATCCAGAGTTAAGGCTTCTCTATTGAAATTTAATTGTGGTATGGTAGTCTGGGTTCTCACATTGCCAATTTGTATTGTGTGTGTGGGGGTGGGGTGGGGTGTAGGGGTTGTTTTTTGGGGGGGAGGGGGGGAAGGATGGAACACATTTGTCTTTATATTCTCACATAAAAAAACATTGCCCAAATTAATCATGTTTGTCTTATTTTTTAAACGAACAAACAAAACTAACCCATGCAATGTGTATACAAGTTGTACTACCTTATTATCAGCCATGAATGAAACATATTTTGTTTTCCCTTTTGATGTCATCTTCATGAATGTAGCTACTTATTAGGCCAAGATGGGTGGTAGCACATTGGTAGAACATTTGAACTTTGGAGCCACAGGCACCAGGTTCAAATCCTGGCCTGGAGGCCTGGCATCAATGTTCGGGAAAGTTGCCTTTCTGAAGCGATATTGATAGGATTATGCTGTCTGTATTGTTGCAATGCAGTTATCATCTGGTCCATTGGTACCAGCCGGTGCTTGTAGGTTTACTGCAACTTTCAGCGCTATGGCTGTTGCAGGTTTCCTCCTCTCCAAAATTGACAAGCCGTGATATATGTGAAAGAATCTTGAAAGTAACTCTGAATCCCCATAAAAGCAATCCAACAAAATAATAATAATTTATTCAACATTGATTAGTTTGTATATATTTGTTCAACATTGTTTATATGTTTGTTCAACATTGTTTATGTTTGTGTAATATATGTTTAACATTGTCTAAGTTTGTATACTATGTTACTGTATATAATTCAACATTGTTTAAGTTTGTACAATATTTGTTCAACATTGTTTACATTTGTGTAGTATATTGCTTTATATTTACAACTTTTTGAAAACATTAATGATTTTGGCTTACTTTGGATTAATAATAATACTCTTGTAAAAAATATATTAAAAAAATAAAATGAAATAAATACACTTGTATATTGTCTGAATACAGTTATGAACTGTTCAAAAGCACTTAATATATCATGTAATATTTCAAGTGATATTCTTTAGTACATTTTGGAAGCTATGAACGTAATATGCAGCCATAAAACAAATTATAGTACAGTGTATCTGTTATACATGATCTTTAACATTATTTTTGAGTCTGCATGAATTTGATCTGGATCTGTTTAGTGATTTTTCAAAAAGTATTTAAATTATGATTAAAAAAAAACTAATACTACATACATCAGGCGTTTTCACTATTTAAATGGAAACATCTGTCATTTTTTTCCCCACTATCTTTTTTATTTTTGGCGGAGTTGACATTTGAATTGAAGTAGGTCAGGCGAAATCTGCCAATATAAGGTTGACAGGTATAGAATGTGGTCTCTATTTATCTTTTGTGTGCCATTACACACTAGTCCGTACAAGGGTAAGCTTCAACAATGAGAGAGAGAGGGGGGGGTTGTAATCTTGATATTATGCTGTGTATGAGAAATATCACTGTTATGGTATATACTGCGATAAATATGCATTTTTCAACGACTTTTGTTTCATGAAAAGCTTTTTGTGGTGAAGCATGTTGATCGTGTAGATATTGAATCATGTTAATGGGAAATATTTTGACAGGTAGACATCAGTCATGGAGCTAACTGGCCAAAAAATTGATTTGGCAGTGAACACTTGTATACAATTCACACTGTCAGTGCAAAGTGCTTTATGATTTGACACTTGGAATATTATATATACAGTATAAGGTGATTCACATGAGTACATATTGAAGGACAATGGTTCATTGCTTTGGTACTAGGTATATTCTTTACAATTTTTTTCTTTTAGAAATGTTTCTCATGCTTCTAAGCTCAATGAACATGAAGCAAAATGATAATGATGCACTATAATGAAGCGTAGTGATTGGGCAACAGTAATTTCCAAACTACTATTGCTTTGTAGATAAAAGCATAAAATAAATTAATATTTAATTTTAAAATAAAATTAATATAAAATAATAATTGTAAATTCATGTAGATCTATAATTCTACTGATATGGCACCAGATATAATATTTGTTTGAGATAGGAGTGCCTAGAACTTGATTGAATGCAACTGCAAAAGAAGCTGAAATTTGAGATCTCCATAGACCATGTAGACCTGATAGCAGCATTGTCAGGTTTTGCAGTAAGAATGAGTAAACGGTCTACAATTCCTGAATATATATCTGGACTTGGTGGTTATATTTATACCAGCATTCCTATGGGAAGTCCGTGAATGTTGGACCAGCTGAGCTTGGAGGGGGAGGGGTTAGGGGGAGATGGGAGTGGGGGGCACCTGCCAGACACTATGACAGGGGTTTGTTTACAGAGTGTGGCACTCTGCCAGGCAGCACATACGCCAAACACATACACATTCATACACACATGCACTGCCAGCAGCAAGCTTAGGTCAAACATACTTTATACCTGGTTATGTATGTGTGTGTGTGGTTGTTGTGTGGTTGTGTATGTATGTGTGTGTGTGTGGTGTGTGTGTGTGGTTGTGTGTGTGTGTGTGGTTGTGTGTGATGTGTGTGGTTGTGTGTGTGTGTGTGCGTGCGTGTGCGTGAGTGCATGCATGTTTGTGTACTTGTGTGTGTGCTCCACTTTCGGGTACTTCTGTTTGACTATCAAATGCTACATTTGTTTAGATGATGATGATTAACGATATTATGATAATAATAATAGATAAAGATTATAATGATAATAATAATAATAATCGATACAAATAAAATAAATACAAATTATTATAATCATTGTATTCTATATAGTGCAGTATTATTCCGCACAAGTAAGTACTGTACTCTGTAAAACTGGTAACATTCCTAAATGTTTACTACACATTGTAACCATCATTTGGTGCACTTGTACTCGGCTTGCTATATGTGATTATTCTAATACACCAGCTCAGAGTTTCGCGTACATGTGTGTCAAAGGTGAAAGTACATAATAGTATGCGTAGTATAATGCTATTATAATGCTTCTCACAACCACCAGCCAGAATACTTTTCAGTGGTTGCGAAGAATGGGTGAAATATTCCTGTTGCAACAAAAATTACTAATTCAATCCCCTAAAAAGCTTTACAGTGGTAGTAACAAAAAACATGTAACGCAAAATAGCGATAAATACGCGAACAGAGCTACAGTTGTTCACATGCTTTTACTCTTCACACGCGCACGCACACACGCACAGTGACACACACACACACACACACACACACACACACACACACACACATGTATTCTGTGCATATTCAAACTCTGAGTTGATTTATATGCCCTATAGTCTACTATATGGATTCTATATAGTCTACTATATGTATTCTATATACAGTAGTCTACTATATGGATTCTCCTGCAAACTGCAACCAACCTTCTGCACTTTCCCATCCCTATTTACTCACCATTAGTTTTGTCATGTAATAAAACTGTCATAATTTATATTGCAAATTCATAGCCTAGAGGCAAAGCTAGGCTATTATTGACATGATAGCATAGTCGGGATAGAATAGATTTGTCCGTAGAAAGCCAGGTTTTTCCAAAAACTGAGCTTTACCTCTTAAATTAATTATGAATTCTGAACATAGATTTCTTCTGAGATTAATTATTTTTCTAAAGACTGGTCTGTTATGTTACGTCGCATCCAAGATAACAATGGTGTTTTTTAAAAGCTGTTTATACGCAGAGGAAAACACTCTTTTTCCGTGCATACAGAAAAAAAACCATTAAACAAATAACCAAACTAACAAAACTTTCGCCAACTGCTAAACACTGATTGAAGAAAAACAAAGTTGTCAATTCCTTGGTTGGTGTAGTGTTTGTTCGCCAGAGTAGGAAATACGATCGGAAATATTTCCATTGGATGCTGCTATTCATTCTGTAAAATAAGATGAATTTATGTAAATTTAGATGATTTATCAATCTTGTTTTCAATGTTGAGCAAAAATTTAATCTGTACGTATTCAAAACGAAATGTTATCTATGATTGGGGTGCACTAAAATCAGACAAATTTAACCCTATGTAGTTTGTAATAAAACACTATTGATCGACAAATTAAACAATTAAACACATTTAAATATTGGGGGATGGGGTGGGCTGAATGTAGGTTGTTGATTCTATTCCTGTCTATTGTGAGCTTCATTTTAACTTTTATAAAAAGTACAACCCTTATTGAGCCCCTAAATCCAGTATGTAATTTTCATGTCAAGAATCTGGTTTCTGTTTTGACATGGCTGGGCCAGAGATTAGTGAGGTTTGTTGGCTATGGTCTGTACCACATTTCTAACTCCTTTGTCCTAATTCGTTCACACAATATATTATACCCAGTTTTACAGTAACGTGACTTGACCAGTTTGAAATATCTTGAGTTAGATTCAATGTTAAAAACATGTTCAGATAGGCATTAAGTTACCGGAACCTTTCCAGTAAATATTGTTTAAATTTATTTTTATAAAAATAAATGTACATACTGTTTATACTTACAATATTTTATACAATTATACAATTATATAATATTTTATTCACTCACCTGTGTTGAATAGCCTATGACCATTTGAAACCTCAATTTAGAATTTAAATGTTTAAAGAAAACAATAAGCTTACAGTATTTATTTTATTTTATTTATTACACCTTACCTAAGTTGAAAAGTCAGCAATAATGTTAAAATACTCCGATTTACAATTAAGATATTAAAAACAAAAGCGTAACCTTACAATATTTTTTATTCATCTATCTATGACGACTCACATTGTAAAATCTTTTATGAATGTGCTTCGAAGTGT
Source organism: Lepetodrilus fucensis (assembly GCA_032361325.1). Classification (NCBI taxonomy): domain Eukaryota; kingdom Metazoa; phylum Mollusca; class Gastropoda; order Lepetellida; family Lepetodrilidae; genus Lepetodrilus; species Lepetodrilus fucensis. Next base: position 8,724 of record JAUTBV010084751.1, read on the forward strand.
GTCCGGATTGCTTGATTTTACATTACCATGTCCACTTTTAATATCAGTGCAAATAAATTAAAGTCGCAAATACCTAGAATTGTTAAAGAGGAGATTTCCATAGATCAGGTATTTCCGTTTATCTCACTCCAATTATTTACTCGTTAGCACCTGCCCGATAAGCTCGCTAGCCTCGGCGTTAAAGAGGATTCGCACATCACACCTGAGAAATTGCATCACTTTATTACCCGTGAATTATCCCCACTTGAAGGAACTCTCCTAATTTGGGAGGTGTTAATAGCCTGGGAGTCGCATCGGGCGACATGACCTGTCTGACCTTTGACCTTTGTGATCTGTTTGACCACTAGTTGTGAGAATTGTCAATAAACGAAACAGGGCAGCGATTTGGGGCGATTGATGCGTTTTTTGAAAATTTAGGTGTTGGTGAAATATGAATTTAAGATCATGAAGAATGGGTCCCTGTAGACTAGGGGGCTTTTACAGGGGACTGCTCTTTTCTAGCTGTTCTGTCTGTACTTTCTGTCAGACGCATGCGCAGTTACCAAGGATCAACACTGCACAGTGTAACTGCCCATGCGTCGGACAGAAAGTACAGACAGACAGAACGGCTAAACAGGAGCAGCCCCAGTATTACCTTGTCTGTAGCCACATTAGACTGATTTCAAAGCTCAAGCTAAAAAAAATATGGGGATTTGTGGACAAAACATATTGAGTTGAGCATGAAATTGTACTAAGAAAAGTTTCGTAATCTGGAGTAACCATCTCACTGCTGGAATAGGCACATGTATAGCTCTTTAGGGCATCTCTGGTTGCCTCCAACAGGGAGAGGGTTAAGCATTGGGCCATGCAGGCTACACTATAGACAATATTACCGTGTCTAAAAGTTACATTGGGCCCTGTGGACAATGTTACCATGTTACCATGTCCAGTGTGATATTGGGCGCTGCATGACAGTAACTATTGAAGAAGCCATGTCCAGTTATTTTTATTTTTGTTAATTTTTTTAAATTGGGGTTTAGAGTCGCTTTCAAGATTATTTCACTTATATCACGACTTGTAAGTTTAGGCCACCTTCTCAGTGATAGAAACTAACTTTAACACGTACTAGCCCGAATAGTGATACAAGTAACAAATGTTATGAATTCCTACTCGCCCTTAGGATACCTTTAGTATTGGGAGAAATGGCCCGGGCAAGTGTTAATTGCGAACCATGCATAGATATATTCATATCGTAAATTAGTATTCCTGTGTTGACAGTTCAGTCACACTCGACATGCTGCAGTAAATAAGTGTCCGACACTCCAGCGACACTCCATGACACTCCAGGAGATCGGTTGCTAGGACACAGCAAGTTGCCATGTATCTGTCATAATGTCATAAATGAAAATGTTACTATCTCTGCCCACACTCAACTTTTAAAGAGCATGGTCCGAATTTTTATTAACGTGCCAGTCATTTTAGACTACCGCCAAGGGTCAGCAAAGGTGCATATAAAGGAAATGCCGAAATATTAATTGCTTAAAGAATCATTAAAAGTTTGCAGGTTTTTACTAGGTGTCAGTGCCACATTAAGTCTTGACGACAACCATTGCATATAAAATGTCTATCAGAAATGATATTATTTTCATTACGATCGGGAGGGAGAGGGTTAGTTAGGAATTAATTTAACCTTTTTCATGCCATTCGGAGCAAGTCGCAGTGAATAACACAATAAAACACAATATCTGGCCTAGGAGAACACAACTTTGTAGTTACTCCACCTGTGAGAGGGTTAATGTTGATGATTTAAAGTAGGTGTCACTAGTTCCAACGAAAAGAAAAATAATTTAAATAAAAAACTAAATTTTTAATAGGAAAATGTAAGTAATGGAAAGCGCCTCCTATATGGGTGTCATTTATGAGTGAATCTGTGACTAAATATGTGACTAAGTCTACAGAGGAATGGAAATATTAAGTGCTGTCGTTGATTGAAAGTTGTCTGTTATCTACCTGGTGAGCATTTGTGTGATGTCATTCGCAGACATGGACCCATTACCCCACCTAGGTGGACCCATTACCCCACATAGACCTGACATCTAGAGTTTAACCATTGCAACGCTAATATTGATTTCAATATGTAACCTGGTGCCCGTTGCACAAAGCTCTTGTAGGCTACAACTATTGTAACGTCAATGCATTCTATTGTGGCGGGAGCCCAGTTACAAGTATTGTAGCGCTACAAGAGCGTCGTGCAACGGGCACCTGGTAGGCCCTCCTATCCGAAATGGTAGCCTTAGCACATTGGTGTAGTCTGTGGATAATTTCTAACTCTGTTAGGGTTAATATTACCACGTTAAGAACACTCAGTTGGTTTGTGATGGCAAGTGTCAGTATCCACTCACCTCACCTGTCGACTTTTAATGCCACAATCTTTAAGCGGTTCATATAATGCAGATGTATTAAGTGGCTTATTAGTAATGCTAGTCGTATTGGCGATACGTTATCCACAGGTTTTGATTACGACGACATCTGGCATGGCATTCAATCTTGCATGCCACCAAGAGAAAAAAAATTATTGAATCATTGTCTTGCTTGTCACATCTGATGAACACTTTAAGCTGAAGAAGTAGTTAACCATGAAAGTGACGTAGTTGACACGAATACTCAATGTTTAGAATACTCAATGGTTTATCCGATTCAGTGCAAAGTAATGTAACAAGGATTTACTGTAATTGTTTTCCCTGTCTTTTACCTGTTTGCAATAATAACATGATTTTTTTATTTTATAATCTACATATAGAAGAATAGCCGGTGCTCGCAGGTTTACTGCAACATTCAGCACTACAGATGTTGCGGATTTCCTCCTGCCCTAAAACTGACAAGTCATGATATAAGTGAAAGAATCTTGAAAGCGACTAAACCGCAATAAAAACCCAATTTAAAAAATAAAAATAAATTGAGGAATTTACAATTCACTCTTGACATGTCACATACTAGAATACTTAATATAATACTAAATAATAAAATTACCACATTTATTTAGTGTATCTTACAGGAACATAACAATCATAATAATTAATATACCCAATTAAAGATATGTCTATGTTATAACCATACAACATTTATAGTTAATGTGACCATAAAGCCAATATTAACTAAAGTAAGTAGACCAGTCTTCAGACTTATTTCATAATAACATGGCCATTCCTGTCTATACGAGTCGGATGAAAGGGCGACAATTAATTTTATTAATTGCAATCAGTATGTCTCACTTGGACATCTCGCTTTCTATCTCGTTTTACAAAGTCCTTGATATTAACTAGATGCCGTGAGCTGTTGTGAGATGTCATGAGATGTCATGAGATGTTGTGAGATGTCGTGAATGGGGCATCAATCAAATTCAATAGCAAAGCTTAATTGCCACGTGGCTTGTCATTTTCTGAAAGTTATGATACAGATGCTTGAGTAATGCCTCATCATCAGTTGGTACAGAATGTAGATTTGTGGGTAAACTGGCCTTGTGGATAAACAATGGCCTTGTGGATAAATTAGCCTTGTAATGGTCAAAATAGTCTATAAGCCATTGATAATCCATAATGATAACGACATTTAAAGATAAGTCTGGTCAGACTCATCAATGCATTGTTCAGAAATATCGTAATTATCCTACTAATTTGAAGCCTCTAATAGTTCGAATACCTAAATTAATCGCTGACCCTTAAAATATGGACATGACCATTTTCTTTCATATTGTAATTTTCTAACTATTCGAACACAGCCATTTTCAATCTTTTGTATTGCAGGAGTTGAAATTGGACTTGTAGGGTTTGTATTCTGACACACAGCCTAGCCTGTAGCTGCCTATAGGGACAGTAAGTCTAGTAGGGGTCGTTTCCGGTGACAGGAAGAATTTCGAAGGTTGCTATGAATGACGTCTGAATCGTGAAGTTTTCATGTGAGGTCACAATGGGATATCGTCAATGTGTAGCGCATTTAGGTGTTTGGCAGGTTTATGTCACCAGATATTGTCAACGGATATTGTCATGTCAACTTATGGTCCTTATTGGAGAATATTTTGAACAGGAGTATTTGGGTGAGAACAAGGTTTGACACATTTTCTTTCGATTTGCAGGGACGCCTTTGTTGCTGTTTGCCAACCGGAAAGACGTCCGGATTGTAGACGCTGAGGATGTCCGCGGAAACTCGACCGTCATCATTTCCCATCTCGAGGATGCAGCTGCCGTCGACTTCATATTCAGCGAGGGCGCCATCTACTGGAGCGACGTCAGCCTTGAAGTAATTAAGAGGACGGACCTGGACGACATGAAGACCGTCAACGTGATAGATACGGGTCTCGTATCGCCCGACGGACTAGCTTGTGATTGGCTGGGGCTGAAGCTGTATTGGACAGACTCGGAAACCAATCGGATCGAAGTCAGCAATTTGGACGGAACGTATCGGAAGGTTTTATTCTGGGAAGGCCTGGACCAACCGAGAGCGATCGCGTTAGACCCAGCCAATGGGTGAGTAACTGCCGCCATTTCTATTTATCCTTCCTTAACTTTTTTCAATTAGTATACACACCTGTCCTTAACCTTTTTCAGGTAATATACACACAAATCCGTAACTTCTTTTGTGGAGTACAATATTTACACATACAATCATGTCCGTATCCTTTAGTACTAGCCCACAGAAATATCCTGCTACAGTCAGAAAAAGTGTACTCTTGTTTCATGGATTTTCTGGATGTGCAACGCTATAACAAGAGTTGGTAAATGCGACAATATTGTTCTAGTTACATTGATATTTACTATACGTAATTTTAGCAATAACAAGACAAAATTCCAAAATCGCTGCTTGAATTATGTTGCATTGCAAACGGTAATGATAAGACACCTCCCGAAAACTCTCCTTTAGCAGTAATTTTAGCCAAAAAAAATAAAAATAAATAAAATATATTGTGAAAAATAAAGAAATTATAAAAAATATAAAAAAGTAATTTTAGCAACATGACTACCCATGAAAATGCTGCTTTCGTTATGTTCATAACACTGTAACTGATAAGACACCTCCCAAAAACTCCTTTAGCAGTAATTTTAGCACAAAAAAAAGAAATAATTTTAATTTAAAAATTTATTTTTAGCAACATGACTACCCATGAAAATACTCTTTAGTTATGTTCATAACACTGTAACCGATGATAAGACACCTCCAAAAAACTCTGCTTTAAAAATAATGCTCATTTCAATCAATGTATTGTCGTGGCATTTCAGAAAGATTAGCAAGGGGTGTTGGCGCCTTTTCTTTTCACAAATGTTTAATAAATGCGACACGAGATCGTGCCGATGGGAATACGAAACCCGGCAATTTACAGATAAGCATGCTCCACAAGGAATGCAGGGATGAAAAATATATTTACATTTCAGTAATGAATTTAATGCCATTCCCGAGGCTTGTTCTACCAAGAAATTCTTGAGCAATTTACAGGGCAGCAAATGTTAACGTGGGTCGGGTGTATATCTCAGTTTGTTCACGGAGGCTCTCTCGTAACAGAGTATCTTTAGATGGTTCCGTGGAAGAAAAATCTCCAACTATCTATCATTGCCACTGTAAGCCAAGAACAATGGCTGAAGGCTGTGACGGGGTTAAACATGGTTAATCTAGGATTTTTGCAAGCATATAAATCACCATATCCGCTTCATAATAAGCGGCCATTTAATTTTTTGGTTTGTTTGTGCAAGATGAATCTGTATTATCCTTTGAAAGATCGGTTTTCATGGTTTTAAGTCATGGAACTACTTATGTGGTTTTAATTTGTATGGGTTATTTAAGGAATATGAATAATGGGTAATACTTTTCTTAAATAATTTGTAATTTGTAATTTTATAATAATAATTGTCTGTCCATAACTTATGCTTCTCCATGGTTATCATCTTACACAGTTGTTTTGTTATTGATGCAAATTGTTAAGTTATATAACTCCAATTGGTTACACTAATAACCCACATTGTTATAATTAACACTATGATTCCTATAGTGTTGAGTTGTCAACTTGATGTTGGTTGGCATCGACTAAACTGAAGCCATATACTTATTGTAGAGTAGATAAGCGATATATTTGGAAGGGGTGCAACGATATATTTGGAAGGGGTGCAACGTTATATTTGGAATGGGTGCAACACTATATTTGGAAGGAGTGCAACCTGTAGGTTATAAAAACGCATGATGACATTGCAGCAATTTAATATGGGCTGAGATATTGCCATGTAACTAGATGACTTTTTGCCATATATATATTAATTCCTATTTTGCATACAGTTTCTACTTTTTGCCAGTCTGTTGATCTACTATGAAGGTATTATTCCTAATATACTACTCAAAATTTGCTCAAGGATTGTACCATTTTTGTAGGAAAAAGTTATTCAATGACTCCCATATTGACGTAACATAATATCAGTGTTCGAAATAGAGCCCATCTGCACGCCTGTGACGGGTTATTTTCAGCGAGGACTGGTAAAGTTTTAGCCTTGCACGCCCGCATGTCGTCCTGTTTTTTGTTTGTCTTTTAAGATGTATATAATCAATCACTGGCCAACATATGTGAGGACGGGTAATTTCTCAGACTTAACCAGTCCTCATGTCTGACAGTGAAATTGCTGGAGTTACTGATACTATATGATGCCACCCTTAATAATGATCCCTAGCAAATTTTGAGTAGTATAGTAGAAGTACACTTCCTACGTGCATAGTTATCATTCCACGTGGTTGAGGTATGATTCCTACATCGCTACGGACCTGTTTGACAGGGGATAAAACTACTTGACTCTGTTGGCTTATCGTCGTGCCTCGTTGTGTTTGAACGTGCATTAAAGGTGTAAGCTCATCCACTTCTGCGGCATGACAGTGCATCGTGGCAGAACTACACCACATCGTGTTTATGTACCCGATATACTGTACAAATACACCAGGCAATGAGTAGATGGCTTCATGTGTCTTATAACATGGTCACGGCAAACAGTTGCATATTCATGAATTCGAAATCGCCAAAGGACTTTGAAATGACACCAGTTAAGTAGATTGTAAAATATTCAAAAGGTAAAAATTTGGAGCGTAAAAATATTCAAAAGGTAAGATTTGGACTGTCAGAATATTCAAAGCGTAAAAATTTGCATTTTCTCCTGATTAGATAAGGGTTATGGAATATGCGGCTTGAGTGTTGTTTGAGGTACGACTTCTGAATTTGTTTGTTCAGAGCAATTGAGATCGGCAGAGTTGGTTGTAATCGTATCATTGCGAAGGACTTTTCCAGGGGGGTAGAGTTCCATGAAAGGACCCCCACCCTCCCTCCCTGGAAATTGGGACAAACACGAACATATCAATGTCGGCCTAGGCATTTCCACTCGTTTGTCTTGTTAAATTTCAGGATTAACCAGATTTAAAGTTGATCCTTGGCCGTCTAGCCTCAAAGAAAATGTTTTGAAAATAGTTGGTCTTTAAATGCTTCGACTTGTGTTAGTAATGGTTGTTTGTTTGGAGTGGGTTGTCTTAACAAGGAGGTTGTGAGAGGTTGTGACGGAACAGGGTGACATGGGAGGGGGGGATAATGTGGGGGGGGGGGGGGGATAAGGTTGGGGGGAGTGTTTTGTTAACTAAGGGGTTGGGGTAGCCGTTAGGTGTGAACGTAATATTTTACTTGTTGGGGGAAGGATGGGAGGGAATGTGACTGGAGGGTCATTGGATGGGGGGGGTAAAGTTTGTGTTGTCTTGTTGGGGGAGGTGGGGTAGGGGATCACTGTGGTGACTGTAGGGTGTAGAGGATTGTAGTCGCTGAGCAACAGATGTGTCAACAGAATGGACTGTCCTATCTCTCCCTGGACAGGACGTCCTATCCTCAGGTGAACACCCGTCACGTTAGACAGGTGACACATCAATAACATCTTTTTTACACATTGAAAGGGGTGTGGAATGAGAGAGAGAGAAAGAGAGAGAGAGAGAGGGGGGGGGGGGGAGATAGAGAGATACATTGTTAAAGAGAAAGAGAAAGAGAGATCGTAAAAGGAAAATGTAGGAATAAGAAAATAAAAGATAAAAGAGAGATAAAACCTTTTAATATTTTTTGGGGGCAAATAATGAAGATATTATAAGATAAAAAGTAAAATATGTCTGTCCTAAATATATATTTTTTTCTCTCATACATTTCATCGATTGATAACAAATGTCTACAATAGTCCAATCTGCCCACCGTAAAAAAGAAAAATTGAACGAAGTAAAATAAAAAATAGAAAGTGGAGGGAAAGCACAAGAAGACGAGGAGAGCAATTCTACCAAAAGTATATATTTTTTCATATGCTTGATAGATCGATAAGGAATATCCATGGATAGTGAAAGTATCAAAGACGGCACTTCAAAGCCTGGCCCAGGTGCCGCGAGCTGACAAGCTTGATATTGACTGAAACATCTCAATCTCCTGGTCCCCGGCAGTTCATCAATGGTCTTCATTAGAATCCCGGCCACCAGGGTCTTTGATCTTACCCAGTATCTTAACTAGACAGGAAATGCTTGCTTTCCCCCTCTACTCTCTCCGGCCAGCACCCCCTTTGGTTCTCCATTAGGCGGCCATCTTGGAAGTCTTGGCGACCTTTGACCTTGTTGACATGACATGGGATGGCATGAGCTCTAGGGTGAAGATACCTGGAAGGGTGGGTAGGGCCGAGGTCAAGGGGTTGCGGGTTTGTGATTTTTGGGTCAGGAGGCAGGTAATAAGGGGTAATATAAGGGGAACAAGTGGGCCCTTCAGGAGAAGGGTGAATGTTGGTTTGCGTAACTGGGCGACCATATTTCTGGCACTGAGATTATGAAACTTTTTAAGTACGATTTCAGGGTTAGAAGTTCCCACTCGCTCCGGCGGCCTGATCCATAATGTTAAAGGTATCCTACTGGCGAGTAGCAATGTCATGTTTTGTTATTTATATCATTATGCGGGCGAGTATGTTTTAAAGTTAAGTTCCAACCCTGCGATTTCGCGTGGCAAATGGGTGAAATATTCCCGCAGCAATGTTAAACTCCATAATAATTAGTACGATTTGATACTCGAGGTTAAATTTTATGTGGGGATTTGTAAACAAAATTTTTAGTTGAGTGAGGAATTTTACTAAAAGAAAGTTTCTTTAACCGAGGGCCTGGTCACAGTGATCTGGATTTGAACCACAGACAATCCGATAGGGTTGGCGAACTAACTACTATGCCACAGGCAGTTCAGCATGACATTGGAAGATAAGCACAGAATTCAAAGAATGGAATTTGTTCCCAGTCACTGGTGGCAAGCCAATCTGTTGATTGAAGTTGCATCGCAACATTTGCTTTTATTTTGGTTTATTTCTAAATTCTCAGGATGGTGGGTGGTGTTTTTCTGGCAAGATTGAAATACAGAAAGTTTGCATTCACTGAGAGGACTGTATTGAATGTTTTACGGGAATGCAATATGGCCACCATCAACAATGATCTGCTATGGGTTACAATGTAGATTGGATGGTGAAGGGGGTGTGGGTATGCACTACAGGAAATTAACGATTCCTTTTTGAGTAGATTTCAATTGTTCTTTTGAAAAATAATATATGTCAATAGTGAAAGAATCTAGAAGTGGCCCAATTAAAAAAATAAAATAAAAATATTAATGACAGTTACCATGAAAATTGCTGCTGTTCATGAAACAAATGATTGAATGTAGTGAATGGTTGTTAATTCTTTTAGAAAATACTACAATTGACCCACTTTCAAATGGCCGCCATTTATGAAAAGAATGAATGAATGTAGTGAATGGTTGTTGATTATTTAAAACAAAATATATTAATTATCAATTAATAAATTATGTGAACGGAAATGGCTGCCAATTATTAAATGAATGAATAAATGCAGTGATTGGTTACCACCAGTATAATACGTGCGTCTGCTCCTTGTAGAAATAATCTCGTTAGAACTACATACAAAGGTACTGGTGCCGAAAATGCAGAACTTCGTCTGGCACCGGATCTGGTTTCACAGGGAATGAGTACAGATTGTTTCCTTGAAGCTAATTTGTTTTCTCGTTACTGCGTGCATGCCAACGGAGGAAGTTGCACCAATGCATTATGGGAAATTCTTACCATTTCACGACTTGATTGCCAATATGTGTACAATGCACGTAACATGTCACGGTTTGTGACACACATGCGACTGTCTGTCTGCCACTGCCATCTTATGTCACGTGACATGTTACCATGGATACCTCATGTTGTGTCACATGACATGTGTCAACTTGTTACCATGGATACATCATGTTGTGTCACATGACATGCCAACTTGACATGCCAACATTGCAAAGTTCAGTTCCCCAGCAATGTAGAAATCAAAGAAAAAACACATGTCAAATTGCTTGTTTACGTTTCAC
>JAUTBV010084862.1:0-19119 GCA_032361325.1 Lepetodrilus fucensis
GGGGGGGAACGACTCTCACAGGGTTCAGGGTGTTAGGAGGGAGAGTTCTATCGCCTTTGTAGTACTTGCTGTCTCCGTGGAATAGTTATTCCGACCTCAGACTTGTTCAAATGTTCAAAATTTCTGTCTATTGCAGGTTGGCCGTCATTTGAGGTACAAGAAGAATGATCGCTTCTCAAGGATATTAAGTGATTTTACGTCAAATTATGAGGTAAGAAATCTTCTAAATTTATTAACAGATTATATGTTTTACTTGTGTTATAGTTATATTGATATTAAGAAGACTAATGAGAAAGAAATAGTTACGACACCATCCTTTTCATGTGAGTCCTCTGAACATGCTGTTCTTAACAGATTGTTAGTTTTGTTCATGGTATATTTATACTTCTAACAAAACGCACAAAGACACACATATATTGTGAACAAGAAATCATTTATGCCATCGCCCTTTTCATGTAATATTGGTCCTTTTTAGACCAATGAATTGTTTGAAACAAACACTCAAAACATGATGAAAATAAATGAATTTGGTTTCATCTGAATCTGAAAGTTTTATATATGCAGAAATTGTTTAAAGGGCTACGAACCTATCCTAAATATGGTTGCTACTATTAATACACTCATTTGTAAATGTTTCCTTACCAAGCCTAGGCTATGAAAGATATGCAAATAAAAAATACACTTTATTGATATTTATTTATATAACATATCTAATGTTACCATTGCCTGAGGTGCCCTTATGATTAATTCAGTTGTCATACATGTATTAACAGGAAGCATAAGTTTCTACAATATTTTATACTTTAAAGTACTATTTATCAAAGGCTCAAGGTACCATACACTAAATGACATAGGATATGAGGCATGTGGTCAATGAATCGGAAGGCAAACAAAGCGAAGAGCTTGACTAATGCAAATTCTTCCAGAACTCTGGTTGCATGTAACCTGCCACTTGTAAGCAGGTGTTAGGGCAGTAGTATGCTACATGTGTGGTAATACATTCCCCACAACTAATTACCACAACATATGTAGAATAAACACCCGGATGGCAAACATTGCAAGGACTATGTACAAGGTGATGACTTTGTTCTTGGACATGTGTTGGTTTTACTCTGAACAATCGATTGAATTCAGTGGTAGGGTACATTTGATACATGAATGTGTTGATACATGCTTTGTCCATTTCTGGAAACAAATTTATTTAGATTTTCATACAAGTAATTCTATTGGGACTCTTGATCTCATTCCCAGATATTGGTGTTTTCTGTTCACTGCCATTTATATTATTGTGAGAATTTCAGTACAACTTCCAATGATATTCACAATATGATATCATAAAGCTGTATTACCTTGACCTGGTATTTGGCTTACATATACAGAGCATTATTATGAATATCATGTAAAATAGTGTAAACATACAGGGTATACATATTTAAGACAAGGCAACAGTATAAGACATATGATGATACTTGCAATGCGACTGATGATGATACTTGCAATGAGACTGATGATGATACTTGCAATGAGACTGATGACGATACTTGCAATGAGACTGATGATGATACTTGCAATGAGACTGATGATGATAATTGCAATGTGAATGAGACTGATGATGATACTTGCAATGTGAATGAGACTGATGATGATTGTTGTGATGAGACTTTTAATGACTTACAATGAAACACAATGAGACTTCCAATCAGAATTATGGTGCTGAGACATGATGAAATGTATGGTGGAACTTCCAATGAGACATGATGAAACATTACAAATGATATTCTTATAAAGTATGTCCGATTAAACACGCATGTCACGTTGTCGCTGTAAACATTTACAGTTCTTCAAGGATTTCCCATGATACCTAACCCCCCTGCTCAGCTTCTTGTTATGAGCTTGCAAGGTTAATAAAACTTTCGGCTACAACGACATGACTGTTCCTTGGACCGGTTCTGTTCCTTGGAGCTGTGGTTCTGCACTAGGCTCTGTGTGTATAGCTCTCTGTGGGGCTTTTACCCACTGATATAGTTAGGCCGGGGCCAGTGTTTGCTGGTATTGACTGTTCGGGGCAAACCATCACCGGACAAAGGCAGTTAAGACCATGGAGGCAGGGAATTTGCCCAGCGATGAGTTAATTAGCGCTGCTGGCTAGTTGATATTGGTTAACTCGCGGAGGTATTTTGCCGAGAAGAGCCGCAGTTTTGCGAGAAGGACCTGACAAGGACCTGTGTATTCATGCCACTTCTATCCAGCCTTGAAGCATTTCCTGTGTGGCTGTAGAGAAGTGCAGTCGATTGTTGCAATATGGCGTTTGATCAAAGTTTAATATTTCCGTGTTTGGCGACACTGCTATAATTTGCTGTCTTGAAGATATTACCATTGAGGGTCATCTAAGCTTATTGTTCATTATTGGAATGAAATCGTAAATTGTAATATTTTGTAATATAAATTCATCTATAAGAGTAATACAATACCAGGAATACAGGGGTGGTTGGGGTAGTTGGGATTTTTGCAGTGGAATTGTGTCCACCATACAGTTGTGAAAAGGTTTCTGGAAGTACAAACATGATTTTATGCACATCAAGTGAATGTACTTTACAGTTGTAGCTAAAAGCTGGTCCAAAACAACCATAAATATCTGTAATTGTATGCCTATAAAAATGTATGTATTTAAATGTTGATATATATTTTTTTTATAGTCAAATTATATATTTGGTTCATTGCTTTAAAACGTATGCAATAACTTCTTTTTCTGTCTACTTTTATGCTATGGGGAAATTGTCAAAAGTAATATTGAAAGCTCCCTACTTACAATATTCAAAAACCCAACCTATGATATTAAAAACCTTTGATGTTCTAAGCCCTACCTGCCAAATTTAAAGTTATCGCTATTGAGTGATGCATAATATATTGCAGTGATTAGCATAGCTCAGGTGAACAACATTGATTTCATATGAATCATGACTAGAGATGGTATGTTATGTTGTCTATTTCTCAGATGTTTATACTTACTCTCATTGCATATGAATGAACCTTTCCTCCAGTAATTTAAAACATTAAATAAATGAACAATTTAGTTAGTCAATGGAATTCAAAATAATAAATTCTTTTGACGAGAACTTGTTAGCACCATGGGAATAGTTGCAATTCTATCATGCCTAAAGTTTTGTGTCATTTTATATAGATCTAAAATTACTGCAATCGAGTCAGTGTTACTTTCATTATATTTATCTACATTTTAATTATTTGTTATTGTTGTTGAATAATTGAGGTTTTTGAGCCACTTTCAAGATTATTTTACTTCTCACGGCTTGTCAGTTTATGGCATAAGGAAACCCACAACAACTGTAGTGCTAAATATTGCAGTAAACATGTCTTAATTACCTGTATTTATAACATACATGGTGGAATAACAACTTACATTCATTTTGATAGAAATATATGCGAATTATCGTGTTACCATAGTGACAGAAACATCACACTATAGTTACTACTAATTCTCGCATTGACATATTCAAGGATTACTGCCTATATAATTACATGTATCATGTAGTTGTAAGACAAGCAGTATGTTGCCTCTGTGATTTCATGGCCTTGTGTCACAGGCTGCTGTTCTTGTCCAGAAAATCTATGTATCGCTAGTAACCTAATCATTATCACAATTTGCGGTATGCCTCCAAAATAATGGCATCTTCAGATGCTCTCATAAAGAAGGTTAAATAATTCTAGATTCATGGGGAATTCAGAGTAGAGCTTTTTAGTGTTTTTAATCCCATTCTTTGATATTTTAATTAAAAAATAGATTTACTCATGTTTACTAATAAAATCAAAATTATCATGATCCAAATATTGCTATTAATAAACAAAATATATGATATTATTAAGGCTATTATTTCATTTTTTCTCTCTCTCTCTTATGACAAGGTTACGCACTTAGTCAACTATTATTCATAGAATTTTCTGCATAATCACATCCAGTAGTAATAATATGAAAAACGATACATGTTAAGCATATTAAGCCACTATTGAGTTGTCTCTTGCAGCTAGTAGACTAACCTGATGATGACATGCAGAACAGTAGCATGGCAATATCACTACAGAATCTAAAGCTATTTATCACTGGTTTTCCCCACACCAGAGGACAACTCTCCCGAGGGTGTCTGTCAACAACCATGCTTCCTGTTGGGAGATATATCAATTAATGCGGTGGCCGTGATTTACTGTAGACATCTCAAGAAACACTAGTGAAGCTCTGCCTAGGTAAAGGAATTCAGCATTATGTAGGTTAGCTTGGACTTTGGGTTACCGATAGGCTACAGGTACGATGAAACAGACCAGGGGGCCTCTTCTCAAAACATTCTTACGATCGTACGACAATCTTTATAGATTCGTATAGTAGAGCTATGCAAATGTTATGCACTTTCTTAAGCTATGAAGCTCTTAAGAATGTTTCCAGAATAGACCCCCAAGTTTTTTTTCACGAAATTATTAGATTATACACATGAAATGACAGATCTGATAAGAACTGATACAATTCATTATCATTTGCAGTTTTTACATGTGAGAGATGCATAACCACATTTTAGCAGACATTCAAATTTAGTCTGTGTCGAGCGTCTTAATTAACTCAGCTAAATAGTCTTACTCAATATATCTCTCATGAATATAGATAACCATGTCTATTTTCACTGAAAAGTGAATATAATGCTTTTCATTGGTGCCTTTCATATTAACCCTCTCCATGCTGAAGACAACCAGAGAAGCCCTAAAGGGCTGTACCTGTGCCTAATACAGAAGGAGATGGTTACTATACTACCAAGCAGTAGAAATGTGGTTTAGAGTCATGTTAAAGATGATTTTACTCATATCACAGCTGGCTTGTTTTGTGTGCATGTGCTCTGCTTGTACACTCATGGATTTCTGCTGGCTGGTGGTACTAGCTCACTGGAATCTCCTGCTAAACGTGGATACTACTCAGACATATTGTTAACAGATTCCGAGCTAACCAGTCCTTGCATTATCCCTTTAGCGCTGAGTATCATTCAGAGGAACGGAATGTACAATCTTTTAACGCATTTTGAAATTGCACAACCATACCTTAAAACCACTGATCTACCACTCTCCCAGTCAATCCACTAACCACACCCTACACCACAAAGACAGACTCCAGGAAGAATGGTATTGTATGTCAGATAATTGTCCACATAACAGTATACATCAGTTGTCCCTTCCAGGAAGTGGTCATATATAAATATGCTGACCCAAATTCCAAGCAACAATCAAAGGAACTCTATTTGCTTGAGTAAAGTGGTTTGATTTGCGTTGTATGCATTCAGGATTAGAAATCTCTCCATTGTCTGCTATTGAGATTAAGGTTTGTGGACCCAATACCTAAAGACTGTGACCATTGTCTAATGATTGGTATACTGTGGACCCAATACTACATACCATATGTAATAAATCTGTCAGCAGTGGTTGTGTGTGTTCATGTTTGTGTGTGTGTGTGTGTGTGTGTGTGTGTGTGTGTGTGTGTGTGCTTGCGTTCGCATGCGCATGTGTGCTCGCATGTCGTGATCATGATGTTGATTTAAGATTTTTTTATAGTTTTGTTTTCTCAAATCTATTCCGGTCCTTGCCTGAGTTACAGCTGTAGTTAATCTTGTCGGTAATAAAACAATATTTATTGTTTATTTTTATTTTTTTTACAAGGAGGTCTTGCTCGACATGAGAGTTGGTGTAGTTAATAGTAATAATAATGCATGTATACATGTATATATAATTTATTGGTATCTTCAGAAAGAGAAGATCATACTTAGAAATGTTTCTGCAGTGACATAAAACAATAATTTACTCACTCACAGGGAAATGTGTACGGTATATGCAGTATGTGATCATGGTCATGAAGAATGATAAATGTCTTACACCGGTACTAGTATTTCAAATTTAGGGTTTGGTTTAGCTTTTTAATATATTTTAATCTGTAGAACTTATGTTCACCTGTACAACCTACATGTATATGAGCCTTAATATCAAACTACTGTACTAAATAAAATGAAGTAATATATTCAACAAAATAGATAAAATTATGAAAAGGGCCAGCAGATATTTTGTTGGGAAGCCTACCAAACTTGGCTTTGGTAATCTCATGCCATTCATTGTCCAATGTCTGGAAGATCCTGAAGAATGCCTGGAGCTTGTTTTACATTTGAAAATTCTCTGTTGGAAATATTATATGAAGTTAAATGTATACATCCATATTTTGTTGAGTATATGCACATTATAAACAGGTAGAATGTTGTGAGTTGTAATAAATTACAGAATCGTAACCATGGTGACTTGCTAAAACCAATACTTAAGAAGTCTGCTTCACTCTCAGGGACTTTGTTTGGTTCCAAAAGACTGGATATCATTACGGAAACACTCCACCGAAACACTCCGGCAGGTTTCTTGTTTGTTGTCTTTAACATGTGTTGCCGCACTGACAGACGGTGGTAGAACTTTCGCTCTCTTTGGCAATCTGACTAGGTCTTGGATCCACACCAGTCAGAGTCAACTAGTTCAATTGGGTCCAAGAGTTTTGGTGTGTGTGTGTTCAACTGGGTCCAAGAATCAGGTTCCATGGGTCCAATTGGGTCCAAGAGTCAGGGTCATCCATATATTCAATTAGGTCCAAAAATCGGATTCCATGGGTCCAATTGGGTCCAAGAGTCATGGTCATCCATATATTCAATTAGGTCCAAGAATCGGATTCCATGGGTCCAATTGGGTCCGAGAATCATGGTCATACATATGTTCAATGGGGTCCAAGAGTCAGGGTCCATGGGTGCTATTGGGCCCACAGAGTCTGGTCAATAATAACAAGATGCTGCTGCGTTCATTTCACACTCTGCAAGCAGCAATTTCCTGTGGTTTCTCCAGACATCGGGTGATTACCATCTCACCACTAGCATTCTGCTCTCCTGGCAGTTTTGTGCATTTTCACTGGGTTACAGCCACATCAGCATTGTATTATACTCCTCTCATCCTCCTCCCCTCTTCATGTCCCTCTTCCTCCCTCCCTCTTCCTCTTCTTGCAAATGATTTAAACTCAAATCTGTTCTGTGAAAGTCAGGACAAATGGACATTGAGTGATGAAAAAAGTGATGGCTGTTTTGCTTCCTGTCAGCAATGATAAGTGTAAATGGATTCAAATGTATAACGCAGGATTAATTCACTATTGCGTGATGTATTTTTTTACTTCTTCATTTTTGTCTGTGAAGGTAAAGAAGTGTGTTTATTAGTATGAATTGGATTTTATCGTAGTGTTGGAGTGGAAATTGGACAGTTGAAAGTTTGATCTGTTGATGTGAATTGATCAGATAATAAGCCTTTAAAAATTGCATTACGCTTATACATCAGAAAACGTATCTAGCTATGTAAAATATTGTAAGGGATTGATCAAACAGCCATTTATCATAAGTGATGTTTCTATTTTGGATACTATATGTTTGCCCTTGACATATGTTTGCCCTATCTCTGCATTATTAGGATAATAACTTAGAGGAAAATGTTATTATTCAGTGCCATTTATTTGTGATGAATTATTCATTTAACCCAATTTATATTTTGTTCGTTGGACAAACATGCATCTGTCTTATTCTGTTTGATGTTGATTTGACACAATTTATTACATTGTAGCTGTCATTTCGATTTAATGGATTCAGTATCTTGACTTGACCTTTACTAAGACGTCATTTACTAGCACAGCTTATTTGCATCTCTAACCATGATGATGTTGTATTTATGCATCAGCTTATTACTTGGGAGACTTGCACTGCTAAAAAGAAAGTGCTACGTGAAGTTTGAACTGTTTTTTTCCTAACATTATCTGTTCATGGTCGTTGAATTATTATTTTCAAATGGACACAAATTTGAGACTTCTTCTTTTACGTTTTTATAGATCAGGCCCCTGTTTCACAACGGTGTCCTAACTAGTTAGGAACTCCTAACCCAAGTTATCACCTCCTAATGTGTTTCACGACCATGTCACAAGTCATATCCCTTCTTAAATCGTCATCTAACTTAGGAGGTGATAAGCTATGTCATAACTTTAGGAGCTGCTAACTTTAGGAGGCTGTCGTGAAATGGGGGCCAGATCTTTATTATATTATTCTCTCATGTACCAAAACAAATTGCAATTTCTACCATCCTTCTTTTCCATTTACATTAACCAAAATATCTGATTTAAAATGAGCAAGGATTAATGTTTATAAAGCGGGCAAGTCGGGATCTTTTTAACTTTAATTAAAACATTTCGTTGTTTGGCAAGAATAGAATAATTGATTTCTTTTGAATGAGGACGCCGAGAGACTACAACCACACTGTGAACGACAGATCGATTTCGTCCAAAGTGACGACACTAATGACATTTAATGTTACGACACTAATGACATTTAATGTTACGACACTGTCACGAGAGCTTCTTAAAGATGTTAGTGGTTAACCGGTGTTTAGCAGTTTAACTTCATTGTCTGTGATGGGGATTGATAATATTCTGATTATGTCTATCGTGGCACTTTTAGCCCAAAAGGACAGCACTATTACACTCGTATTCTCTGCTTGGATTCTCCGTGGGCAGCAAGTCAGGATGAGAGTTTCCGATTGGCTTAGTTTCTGAGAGACACATCAACTTGTAGTTTCTGAGATACTGTCTGGCTTATCACTGTTAATTTACTCGTCAACATGCACCTCCAACCTACTTCTGGGGTGTGGGTGAGGGCGTGGGGGGCGTGGGTAGCTGTGATTGTTGTGGCATTAGGGAGTATATTTGTCTTCATCTTACCTTTAATAATGTATTAAAAAAAAAAAAGTACATGCATTTAAAAAAACATTTCTTTTGATTGTTAGCATACATGTTTGTAATCATTGTTGTTGTTATTCAAGTCAAGTTTATTGAAGGATAATGATTGTTTTCATGATTGTAAAAATAATGTCCAGTGTCTTCTATCGTGACAATATTTAATCAAGATGGTAGCAACAGTCATTATGTACGCAAATTAGTACAGTATTCATTAACCAAACTCCAAAGCATGTTTACTTAGTAGCAGTTGTGCCATTGTAGTGAATGTTGAATAAATCCCAAAAAAAATCCAAAGATGAAACAATTGCAATGCAAAGCACGCCACTTTACATGTGCGTTTAATTGTATGCATGGGTGGTCCAATGTAATGGCATCTGTTGACCCCACCTACCCTAGAGCTACTGCAAAATCACATTGGTTTACTAGGAATTTCTGACCTGGGTGAAACTCCTGCTAAAGTACAATCTTAATTTGAGATAATTTGAAATGACCTATGGTCGATCTAGGTATTAATTTGATTAATTCACTCAGATTGCATATTCCCCAGAGAGCTGAGAAGGTCAAGTGAGTACAAATATGTCGACAGCACATTGGACATGTTAGTACCTTACAAGAGAAATATGATGATGTTGCTGCTGCTGCTGCTGCTGATGATGATGATGATTGATGATTATAACAATAATGCTAGTAATAATAATAATAATAATTGATGATGCTGCTGCTGCTGCTGCTGCTGATGTGACGATGACAATGATGATGATGATGATGATGATGATGAATGGACATTTATATTGCTCTATATCTAACCACAGATGCATACTTGTAGCCTTAAAAACCATAATGCAAAAAAATAACATTTTATGCATTATATAAACTTTCAGCAAGAATATCTTGGAGGCTTCTGTAAGATGATGCAATAAAGTTGATGTTTCAGAATATATCGTCCTCACATGAACCACACGTTTATTGTATCCGTGTTGATGACCATTGTACGCTGCAACTTCAGGGAAATATCTCTGGCATATGCTAATGTATTCATTAATTTGCTTGGCTGTGGGAGAGATTATCTAATTGCTTGGTTAAGCCGGCTGTTTTGATTACAAGCTATTAAGAGATATTTCTCAGCAGAGATAAGACGGTTACAGTAAACTAGACAAGCGACATAATGTAGCGGCCATTTAATACAACCCTGGACATTGACCGTGTTAGACTTTGTTATAGGAAGAGTCAAGAATGATTGATGATCTGAACACTGGATACAAATCTTTTTCGGATCCATTTCTACCGAAAATATCTTTTTGTTTTTCTCCGATAAAAATGTGGCTCTGTAATGAAAAAATATAGTTGGTTTGATTAGTTCTGGTTATGTAGCAACACATGTACACACACACACACACACACACACACACACACACACACCCACACACACACGCATGCATGCACACATGCACATACGCACACACATACAGAGACAGACACACACAGACACACACCCACAGACACACACTCACAGACAGACACACACACACACACACACACACAGTAATAGAAGAATGGACCAGAAGAATACTGGTCTTCCATAATTGTCCGCGATAGACAAACAAGTGCAAGCCAGGCAAAGATCTTAAGCTCACATCCATGTAGACTTTGTGCTAATGATAACTCACATGAAGTAGAATTAAATGGAACATCAAATTCTCTAACACTGACGTCAACCCAACCATGTTACCACTAGAACATTAACTTGTCTATATGTTACCACTAGGACATCATCTTATCTACGGTATATGTTATCAGTATGACATTATCTTATGATATTAACTTGCCTATACATTACCAGTAGGATATTAACTTGCCGATATGTTACCAGTAGGACATTAACTTGTCTATATATATGTTACCACAATGACATTAACTTGCCTATAATGTTATCACTAGGACATTAACTTGCCTATATGTTACCACAAGGACATTAACTTGCCTATATCTTACCAGTAGGCTGCCGACTTTCCTCTCGTAAGCTTCACATGGGCAGTAGGACCAGGATATGGATCTCCATCGTCTAAGTGCATTATCCCTAGCTAGCTATCCAAGAGTACCCAAAAGCCTGACAGCATATCTGCTTATGGACAAGGGAATAACTTCATTAGGTCGCTCGTCCTCAGAAAAGAAACTTGTATTAGCGTGTTAAGATCATAGTTGGGCTGTGAACTGTGTTAATTCAAGGGTTTGAATATCCATGATGCTGGTCGTTTAGCTGGCAGCTAACATGCCCCCTTGCAATGAAGATGGGACCTGGTCAGCTGTCAATAAAGGAATGTGGGTTATGGAAGTAAAGCACTTTACATAACTCATGGACCCAATGTATGGATTTCTGGGGAATTTATAACATAGGGTAGTGGTACATTATTAGTAATAGTTATATACTCATTGAATGATTTGCTTCTTTCTCTTAATTTATTTCCTCTCTTTCTTTTATCTTTATCTCTCTCTCTCTCATCTTGTACCTTCTGTCTCTCTCTAGCTCTCTCTAGCTCTCTCTGTCTCTGTCTCTAGCTCTCTCTCTCTCTAGCTCTCTCTCTAGCCCTCTCTCTTTCTCTCTATCTATCTCTCTCTATCTCTCTCTCTCTCTCTCATTCTCTCCCACCCCTCTCTCTCTCTCTCTCTCTCTCTCTCTCTCTCTCTAGCTATCTCTCTCTCAACATTATTATTCCACTTGATCAGTATGCAATCACTTCCCTATCAACTCCCTGGGGAACATGATACCCAAGCTGCCATGTTAGCATTGACATTGCCACCTCTTGCTACCTGGTAGCCATCCCCTGCTGCCATCAACCATGCCTAGATGTGGAGCAGCTATTGTGATCAAATCAACAGGGCGAAACATTAAGTAAACCCCATTTTGATGGAATCTTTGCACATTGACGATTCCCAGAATTGATCACAGCAAACGTATAAGCTGCATTGTGTGCTGGAGGCATCTCGACATCTCGGGATCAATTTATTTATCTCATATTCAAACACACAAACATATTTCAAAATAATTATAGTAATGAAAACTCGAGAAGTAAGATAATTCTCGCAAACGGAAGATAAACATTTAGGGAGCTGATATTTCTATACCAATTATGTTTGACCACATCGTTTGAAAGGATTTCATTTATTATAAAATAAAACTAGGAAGAAACCTCAATTCATGAAATTTGAATGGCCAATGAGATGGAAAATACTGGAATGTTGTGATTACGGAGCTATTTTCCCTTTCTACTGTGTGCTTAAATGAGTCCATCTGGATATTCAACATTACCGGTAACTGGAAAAGAGACTGTGAGCACTTTTATTAATATTTATCTTTCAAGCTACAACAAGTAGTTGACCAAGTTCATACAGTTACATTGCTTCGATGATTTTACATTTTGGAACATTTTGGTCATGATTCAATGAAAATCTATATACTGGGAAAATATTTGTTTTCAAGACTAAGGTCATAGGTGAAGGTCATTGATATGTTAACATACTTTTTGTTAACTTTGGTCAAGATTTGTCAAGAAGAATTTTGTATCCAATTTTGTATCCAATTATGAACAGAACTATGAATTTTTTTTAATTTCTATATTTTTGTATATTGCCATTTTCAATTATTTTCCTATTTTTATTTTCTAAAAGGAAACAGGAATTTGACTACAGCAGTCGTGTATTATTCATAGTCATGTCGCCGTCTGGATTGCTCAGCAAATGGCAAAGTGATGTTTTCATGAAGAGTGTACGATACAGATCCCTTATATTTGGTCATGTGAATCCCTTGTGTTCGATCATATGTGAGTAAGTAATGGTATGAGTGACATCTGTCTAGACTTTCAGACCATTAGATCATTATAGACCATCTCTGAACGTAACTCTGGCATATTGACGGCAGCAAAAACTGGACCCATGCTTCCGAGTCATATTGACGATGTCTGTGATGTCGGAAATTCAAACACTTGGGTGTTAATGTAGACCAGGGAGCCTATTCTCGAAGCGTTGTCATGATATTCTTAGTCTAAGAATGTACATAACATTTTCATTGCCTTACACCATATACAATTAAGATTTTCGTACGATTGTAAGAATGTTTTGAGAATCGGTCCCTTGGATCCCTATTCCACAGAACAATTGTAACGCTATGAGAGTCGTAAGTCTATGTTAACTTATAGCAGTGTTCGAAATAGAGCCCATCCGCACGCCCGCGACAGGTTATTTTCAGCGAGGACTGGTAACGTTTTATCCTTGCATGCCCGCATGTCGTGTTACTTTTTGTTTGTTTTTTCAACATGTCGTCATGTCTGGCAGTGAAATTGCTGGAGTTTTATACACTGCATCAAGTATTAAATGAATGACACAGAAGGAATATTACACCCATACGAGACAATTAATTATTAACTATTCCTTAATCTTTGTTGGGGTCTGAGCATACACCTAGCATATGCTTCTCTTAATAAATATTGCAGAAATCTCAGCTGAGCAAAATTGGTTGTATGAAATGCTTATGCTCCATTAACTAATGTGACATTACGCTAGTATTGAAAGTCAATGCAGGAATAACGGCTAATGACGTTATAACTCTAGTGTCTATACCATCTATCCGATATTCCAGTTTACCAAGGCAAACAATGTTAAATTATTCTGTTATCGTAAACATTGGAATATAATGGACGACAAAAGATGAAAAATGTCAGAGAAATTACCAGACTGTAGACAGTGGCACACAAGAAAATATAGATTTAAATGCATTATGTATTGTTTGTTCAAAGTCAGGTCTATTAAAACTGAATTGGCATCTGAACTCTATTCCAGAAATGTTTCATGGTTAAGCAATGGTTAAAAATAGTGATTTCAGTGGAAAACAAATCCGGGGTCTGGGGGTCGAAGCCACATCCTACTTGCAAAGAAATCAGCGGATTTTCATAGATCATCAGCAAATTGCCATGCCTGATAATATACATTGCTTTGTACATTTTCTGAAATTATATTTTATATTTTCTGCTACGCACCTTTCCAAATGGGGAAAAACATGGAGAAAATTCCCACAATGCCTTTCTGCAGGTATCCCCCAAGCTTCAGCTGTATGTACAATGCGGGGACACACACTACGAACATCAGCAGATACAGCGCCATCACAGACATGCCCCCTGCAACACAGACCACAGTCACATTAGCTCATTATAGACTACCTCATGTACTACTAATACTACCACTACCACTGCCACTACTACTAGTAGTACTACTACTACTACTACTACTACTACTACTACTACTACTACTACTAAATGATAATGATAATACTAATACTAATACTAATACTAATACTAATAATAATAATAATATTAATAATAATAATTCTAATAGTCATGGGCCTATTATCGCCCAGGACTATTATCACCTACCCCTCGCTGTTTATTTTTACATTTAAATAAAAAGCAAATTCTAAAACAAATGTAAAAAAATCATATATAAAAAAATGAAAACATTGCAATGAAATATTATTACTAAACCCTGGTCAATGGAACAGTGTGCACTCAGTTTCTTTCTGTCCCTGAGGAGTCTACAAGTACACACACTGCACAATATTGCTCTTTACAACTACTGCAATGATCGTACCATGTTTTCAATTACTAATATTGAAATGCAATGCAGTAATGTTTGAAAAAGGGGAACATGGGAAATGGAAATGTACATATTAAAATATGATACATGATTGGAGATGGTGGTGTTTTTTTATATTTCCATTGGAATTCTACAACAACTGACAGTGAAATTCTGTTTATTTTAATACAGTGTTTACAATGCTGAATACCTGCATCAGCATCGCCATATTTTACTAATGGGTTTTCAACAGATTAATCTTGCAACTCACTGGGTCTAAAATAATCACTGATTTTGGTGTAGTGATAAGGTATCAGCAAACATGGATTTCCCATTATAAACCATATTGAATTTCTTAGTTATTTTATGTCTTCTGCAAGTATTATTTTTGTTCAGGATGAGCAAACTCGACCTAAGAGTATAGGCATGATACGTTTATTCTTATCCTGATGAAGTTTGAACAATTTCAAATTGAAGGAAAAATACTGATTTAACCTAATTGGTTCATAAAAGTCACATGACTGTGACCTGATTGGTTAAACAAGTCACATGACTGTCAGCTGACCTACCTGCTGGGGGCCTCATGAAGGACAGGTAGCATGTGAAGAGAGAGATGAAGATGAACTGGAGTGGATTCCAGGGAGGTATGTCATTACTCATGATGCTGGTTGGTTGGGATGACTGTCAATCACCCGTTGCTGCCAATCAGACAACTGGAGAAGAACTCCACTCACTTTTACTTTTATGCCAAAGTTGGTGTCAGGATAATGTCATATTTTAATCTGGAAAAAAAGAGAGGAAATATTCATCAATATGGGAACATATTATAATTCATGAAACTTTAATATTACTAATAACTAGTAATATTATCAACATTTCTAAGTATATTACTCCTTTGCCAGTCCTGGGTTTCGATCTAAGTTCCATGGATTGTAAATCCACCACTAAGATAAGAAAATAGTAGGAACATTGTATATCACAAACATCATTCTTGATTCACTAATCCAGCCACCTTCCAAGTCAATAGATAGCTATAGTATAGGAATTTTCTGTCAGACAATCCTGTGAGGAGAGCTACCAGAAACATATCCAACCCCTGTTCGGGCGCCATTTGTCACAAAACCATGTTAATCATGGGATTTGAACCTGTCGCCTGGATTGCGAGTGGAACACTTTACTGACTTAACCAAAGTTGTGAATCCTGCTGGTCGAAACACACACACGTACACACATGCCATGGGTTCTTACTAAGCTATCATGCCAAGTATTGGGAGAGATACTATTTCCCTGCAAGCCAACAAGTCGTCTATAGATCACAATGGACCTGAGTGGAGTCTCAATGATTAGCCTTTGGTGCCCATCTTCCCAATTTCCCCAGGTCAATGACTTTAGTTCAGTGATGTGTTAATTGGCCTGCAATCAGACCAGTGTGGTGGGGAGGGGGGGGGGGGGGGGGACCAGCTGTGGCCATACTTTGGGACCCTAGCCTCTGTCCATTACCGACTGTCCCTCAAAGAGTGGGTCCAACTGGACTAATGGGTTTGCTGGACAAAATATTGGACATTGGAGGTCATCATGAGGTCATCGGCACCATAACACAATATGATTGGCTGGCTTTGGGGGATGCATAGTGAGTGGTGCCCAGATAAAATGACAACAAGATTCTTAGTTCTTGTCTGTGTCTTTGGATTGAGATTGTCCACGAATGCTGAAGATTGAGGTCAATGGAGGAGAGGTCACTCTATTGACAAGGTCACTCAAGACTGGAAGTACTACAGTAGTCACCCAGCATGCTTGTGGTTATCTACTTTTGTTTATAAAAGTGTGTGTGTTTTAAAGCTTTCAATTTGTCTAGAAGATACACCAGCCAGTGCTCGCAGGTTTACTACAACATTCAGCCTTATGGATGTTGCAGGTTCCTCCTGCCCTAAACTGACTAAGTCATGATATTAGTGAAATAATCTAGAAAGTGACTCTAAACCCAATTCCAATTATTCGTATTATTAGCATCATAATATTAAAGAATTTATATTAGATAGATGTTGGCCTGTAATAACTGTTGAGATATACTACAACATGGAATAGATTTCCAATAAAAACATAACCCAACTTATTATTAGCATTAAAACAAATTATATACAAACATAATAGATTTCATAGAGGTTGGTCTATAATTTAGATTGTTAGATATATTACATGGTAGCTATTTATTGGTGTATTCAGATCGTCTTCCACTAAGAAATTCACATTCAAAATGGTGGCAGTACTTTCTAGTTGTCATCTATCTCTCTCACTCAGCAAGAAACTACAGCGATGAATACAGTACAGGAATAATGTACTTCTGTTTGTCACACTAGTGTCACCTTCCACAGACACAGACACACACAGACACACACACACACACACACACACACACACACACTCACACACACACACACACACACACACACACTCTCACACAAACACACACACATTCAGCTCCAATATCCAACATCAAAATGTCATCGTACTTACATGAATGGATCAAATTATTTTTTTCTAATCTCTACAGCAAGAAAGCCGCAATATACAGTTACCATAGCGACAAATCCAACCTGATGACTTGGTATTATTCCCAAAGGGTGGAATTACTTACACAGCTACCGGTAATACTGAGGCTGAGATTCTCTCGCTGTCAAAGTTAAAGGCACATCTCTACTGGGAGTAATTTCTTAACTGAACAAATATTGAAATAGCAATGTCTGCGATCTCTGCGTGTTTGAATTAGCAGGTAAGACACACGGGAGATGGATCCAACAAGAGAGATGACAGGGATAATAACTAACTTTAAAATGTACTCACTCGAATAATGACACAAATACCAAATGTTTACAAATGACATGAATTGTTAATTGCGAACCCTGCAGATGGATCTGACCTGAGATGGATCCGACCTTACAGATGGATCCAACCCAAGAGATGGATCCGACCCTAGAGATGAATCCAACATGAGAGATGAATCCAACCCAAAAGATGGATCCAACCCTAGAGATGAATCCGACCTGAGAGATGGATGCGACCTGAGTCAAGATGATCCTGGACCCGAGATCTCAGAACAGATTGACATGGGATACTTGTGTGATGTCAAGAACAGCACACTGATTGCAGTCCCAGACAGTAGTTAGTACAAACAGGCATGCCATCTATCAATTAATATATGGTAGTGTTGTAGCAAGTAGGCAACATTGCTCTCGTCTTACTGCCTGATAACCAGGCCTTTCTCAACATTAACACAGACAAAGAATATCCAAAGATCCTCATTTCCAGGACCATTTTATATTAATTGTTTTTAAAATATAGTTGCTCTTTTTATCCATTGAATATTGCTCCATTATTTTTCAAGAATGGACAGCTATCGCTCCATTATCTTAAGTAATGGAGAGCTGATCACCTTTATTGTACATAGTGTTTTCGACTTGTACTTTTCAAACAACCATCACATCCATTATTATAAAACATCTTGACAGAAGTCAGGATCAAACTCAATTATATATATATATATATGCACGCCTACCATGTTCCTACTCAGGAACTCCTAATATAGGACATTCCCAGGACACCATGGATCCATGAGTATAATGGTAATACATGAGTATTGAGAATACGAGTACAGCAAATGGAATGTATGTCTCATTCACCATACTCACCCTCCAGCCACTTCATCTATCCAGAAAATCATTTCTCCGTAAATTAAGTAGGCCACAGACAGATTTGTCTACTTTGGGACAGCGGGACACCAGTCCATATCGGGGACATTATCTGTCCAGTCGCTGACAGCTCGTCAACTCAATATCTACTCGCATGTCATCATTCCTGTCACTAAACTGTCTGGGTGTTGTTACTTGTGTTGATGACTAGTGATGGTACACAATTACGGATGTAATAGTACCACAGCAATGATATCATAGTTTCATACGTTTCACAAAGAATGCTAGCAAATGTCAACTTCCCATATCATTATTATTAGGTATCTGATATACACGGTTTAATGGGTCCATGATGAAAATTGTGGTTGTTGTGATGAATTGTTTATCTTGCAGCATTCATGATACAATATTCATAACATTATTCTTGTACATGCGCATATTGTTCTCAACATATTATTACTTTTCTGTTATGTGCCTGGGTTACTGTTCAATATAGAGCTATTATTAATCTTAATGCTACATATTTTAATATTTACCTGACAAATGCCACAAGAACAATCGTTGGCAAAGCACAAATATATAGAAATTTGATAACAAAATAATGTTAAACATTTACTCTTTTGAATGTCCAAACTGTAATTTTCATGATATTCCAAATAAGTTTATTCCATAACTCCACAATGGTACCATACCAACACCCCCACAATGGTACCATGTCAACATCTCCACAATGGTACAATGTCAACACCTCCACAATGGTACCATACCAACACCTCCACAATGGTACCATACCAACACCTCCACAATGGTATCATGTCGACATCTCCACAATGGTACCATACCAACACCTCCACAATGGTACCATACCAACACCTCCACAATGGTATCATGTCGACATCTCCACAATGGTACCATACCAACACCTCCACAATGGTACCATACCAACACCTCCACAATGGTATCATGTCGACATCT
>JAUTBV010084973.1:3948-19118 GCA_032361325.1 Lepetodrilus fucensis
CTACATGTAAAGTGATGACTACCAGTATTATATCTACATGTAAAGTGATGACTACCAGTATTATATCTACATGTAAAGTGATGACTACCAGTATTATATCTACATGTAAAATGCCTGTGCAATTACATAAAGTAAAGTAAATTGCTTGTGTGATTAGGCTATGCCACCCTCAACCCCATTCCCACCCCCACATTTTCTCAATCTCACCCGTCCAGTCTACAAAACAGTATTTCCAATCACGTCTTGAATATTTTTTTGTTCGTTCCTGTCAACAATCGAGTGTGTGGATAAATCCACAACATTTGTTCTCGTTGCATTTGGAGTTAGAAATATTCGGAAACGTGTCGTTATTCCGAAGATCCAATTCCGAGATTTGTCTTCAGATCCGAGATTGTATGAGAAAATGGAGAACAAGAATCTCAAACACAATCAATGTTCGTGGCATCGTACAATCAACTCACAGATGCCCAACATTGTCCGAAATGACGATCTCGATCAATATTGATTGATTGTTCCGTCCCAGGATTTGTGTAGGATAAGCCAATTTCTTCAAGCAAGGGGAGACGGTTATCAATGGAGCAAACAAATACACCTACGCCACACCAATCCATTCTGGCGATGTATCAAGTAGTTCAGAGACTTGACATCCTCTAGGAATTGATACGTGATGAACTGGATACTTTTGGATTCATTGATCAAAAGCTGTTCCATTCAGAATGTAATGTATGCAGTCTATAATACTAAGATGGATACATTTAATATTTTATCGTTAAAATATTCAAATACTTTTGGTCATGGTAATTCATAGTTCCTTCTATATTTGTTTGTGGTTATGATATTTTAAATTAAATAGTTACATGCACTTTAAACCAAACTATGGTTTCAAAGGATCATTTCATGTATACCTTTTAACATGTTTCTTCACAATTTGAGTAATATAAGTCAGATCAGAAAACTGGCAATCCATCACAAACATTTAGCTTCTAATTTTGGAAATGTCAAAAGAACGTGGCACATTTTCACAAAACACTGCAGTTTGGGTAAATCCTATTTTCACAATAGCCCCCTGTTATATATCATTCTCATGTAAACAGATAATAATGTGGTTATGGTAGCATGTCGTGATATACTGTAGTAGTACAGTAATGATTTAAAACATATTGAAAAAGTTGTTACTTGTTAATCACTATTCAGTATGACATGCTGTCATCTATCTATGGCAATGTATTCTATGTTGATTTATTGCTGTTAAAAATAAAATATTTAGATTTTATTCTTCCTCAAGCCGACATGTGATGTATGTAATTCTTTTTGAAGCCTTCAGGCAGTTTTATGTCATTAGCCCCATCTATGACAATTTAACCTACATATGATGTCATTTAATTAAAGTCTGTTAACCTAAATGTAGGTCCCCTTTAATTAATATTTGGACAACAGTTGTCACATCATGGATATATTTGCAATAGTGGTGTCACAATGTAAATTACTGTCACTAGTGCACACTAGTGGTGTCACAATGTAAATTACTGTCACTAGTGCACAATAGTGGTGTCACAATGTAAATTACTGTCACCAGTGCACAATAGTGGTGTTGCCATGTAATTATACAATATTGGTGTCACAGTGTAAACCATCGCTGCACAATATAATGCAAATTACAGTGTCACAGTATGAACAATAGTAGTGTCATGGTGTTACACATGGCTGGACAATGCTGATGTCACATTAACCCTCTCCCTTCTGGATTAGACACAGCTACAGTTTTTAATGATATCTTCAGTTGGACAGGATTAATGTATCACTGTAACATTTTCACAATAGTAATGCCACATTGTGTAAAGTATGGCTGCACAATAGTAATGCCACATTGTGTAATGAATGAGTGAATTATTGTTTTACGTCACGGGTGGGAAATCCATTGTTAAAGTATGGCTGCACAATAGTAGTGTCACAATGTAAACCAATATATGGTAGCAATTTCATAATAGTGGTGTCACACTAGAGTGTAAAACATAGCTGCATAATAGTAGTGTCACATCATGTAAATTAATGTCACTATAACATATGGTGTCGTGACGTGTTGTGTCGTCGTGGGAGTGTGTGTGTGACTAGCTCGTGTGTGTGTTCATCCATTCATGAATGTATGAGTGATCACTGGCTATACACGGCTATACAATGCTAATGTCAGATGTGTAATGTGTCACTATAGCACTTGTACAATAGTGGTGTCACTGACTGCACAATGGAGATACTGCACAATATTGTGTGTATTACTGTATGGTAAAACTAAACTTGTACAGTAGTGGTGTAATAGTGCTAAAGCTGGCTGATGTCACATAGCGTAAAGTACTTGAATAACTATAATATGCAGCATAGAATTTCACACAATTCATAGAATTTAGAGCATCTTTTCATTCAAAATAGATGAATGTGGCGTGTACATAGTGTATATTTTAACATCGTGACAAGTAAGGTAACTTGTCATATTTTTATACATGAACCGACTTTCTGTAAATAACATTAATTAAATTCTCACATGAATTTGCAATGCAGTTGTCTAGACTGGCTAAATTTGAATCTGTGAAAATGAATGTCATGTTGGTGATTTACATACACAGTGAGGATACTGTCGTCATAAGGGAGCATCAACAGTGACAAAATTGTCACTATTATTTTACGTAAAATATTCCCTGTAAAAAATTATTTATTTACTTGTATTTTTGTTTCTTTTGTGTGTAATATTTCACACATCACGTAATCTATGTTTAAACACGTGTATGCACAACATTAACTAAGTACATGATGTTATTTTGGGCCAAGGCCTTTTCACTGAATAAACACGTCTATCTGCGAGTTTTTGATACTTGATAACAAGGATTCAAGATCTTGGTTACCTCTAGCATGACCTCATCCTTAGATCTTGTTGCAGAATAAATGTGTGGCATGGCATAGCTTGTATATAACCTCTTCTGTGTATTAATTAGCAATTTAGTTTAACAATCGTGACTATATTGTTATTGCTGAAATAGCAGGGGAGGTGTTAAGACTATTAACCCTCTCCATGCTGAAGTCAACCGGTGATGCCCTAAAGAGTGGTGCAGGTGTGTAATCCAGCAGGGAGAGGGTTAAACAAGGGTTCGAGTTGCCAGTACCTGGTACTATCTCTCAGTCGCAAATGGGTGAAAGATTCCCGCAGCGACGTAAACTCCATATTTACTCACTACCTTCTCTCAGACTTGCAGGAAAGATGGGGAAATATTGTCTATATATAGATGTGCAGTTATCGCTCTTAGTCGAATGTGGTATAAATTCTGTAGAATTCATCCAACCTATTGATCTTTGTTGCTTGCATATACTTAAACCCTCTCCATGCTGAAGGCAACCAGATATGTCCTAAAGAGCAGTGACTGTGGTTAATGCAGCAGGGAGAGGGTTAACAATGATAATCTTTCCTATTATGTATAGCTTGTATTCAGCCGCATTTCAGCTACTACGATCAGCGACATAATAAAGTTGTATCTTCAAAAGTTCTAAGTAAAGCATAGACACTTGGCGCATGGAAAAGCTCGACATATGGTACAAGATGTGGCTTCACAATAGGTAAATTCTGTGATAGAACCCTTGGCGTTATGTCGACGAATCTTCACAAACTTTCCATTTCAACAGCAGGCCGACACATACACAACAGTATTCCATTTTTATCAGGGGGAAATAATCTTTTTTATTAAGAATGATAGGACAATACTAAAATTCTCTAGCTGTTATGCGTAACACGTCAATTTGTATGACCGACACAGGAACAATCTACACCACTTGCTCCACAAATTCTTTATAAAAATAATCTATCACGGTTCTGTACACCTATGTAATATGTACTCATCTTGTGGAGACAGGTAGGGCTGTAAGCATTAAATCATGACACCGTGGGCGACATTTGCCATTCCCACGACCCACCCCCGTCTCCCGCGACAGCCGCGTTTATACACACGCAAACTGCCGACTTGTATTTTTTAAATTCTAGTCACACGCTAGTGGTGTTACAATTCTAACCCCTATGTGTTGTCAGAAATATGAACACCTTTCAAGATTGCAAATATCCTGCACGCTTAATATTCACAAAGCTTCTTTTTAAATAGAAATGCAAAAAATGTGAAAACAAATGATAACTTGTATGGCCAATCCACAATGTGAGAAAAATGTAAACAACGTTATGAATTGTAAATGAAAGCCAGTGATGAAATAACAAGGGATTATGAATATGAAAATGTGCAATAGAGAGGTAATGGCCCCATAGAAATTATTGATGCTACACAGTGATCGGAAAACGATATTTTCTCTCTGTATATATGTACAGGAATAATTGGGGGAAACGACTGTACTCTACCGTACAGGCAAGAAGCCCTTTGTCCTTGATAAACAAAACTTGCCATCCGAGACAAATTACATGTTATACACAGTTAAGCCTATATGCAGAATAGTAATACAACCATCAAGAGTTTTCCCCAAACTCTCGTAGACATTCAATAATAATTTTTTAAGGTAACTTAAATTATACAATTCCATAATTAATAAGCCTATCACACACTAAAGGCTCTGCAAAACACACAATCCCTGACCATTGAAATCACATGGCGTTATGCCTCGGACATTGAAATAAAATAAAATTAAAAATAACCGAGTACGAAGCAACAAGGAACACCTAGTTTTGCTGCGATATATGCTGTAGTGCCACTTTTGCTTTTTGCACATCAAGATAATTAGTACAGACATACATTCTCAAAGTCTAATATAGAAATAGTAACTTGAGGGAGGGGAAAAAAAAATGCAAATATTGTGAAAGATAACTTCTGTAGCTGGTGTTAACAAGCTGGTAACGACAAAACACATGGTACACAGCCAAAGTTTTTAAAACCATATTGAGCACTTTTCTGCTGTGGCCTGCTTAGGTCCACATTAGGTCCATCTCAGCCTATCAAAGTCCTAGGCGCATCGTACGTCCTCGGCCCAGTTTTTGTTAAAGTTCAACCAGGTCTATTTCCAACCTGTCCATAGGTCCATCTCGATATTCCGAGAGGCAACGACTCCAAAACACGGTAACAACATCACAATATACATAATCCATACCATGCACCAACACAAAACGTCTCACAGTTTCTTGGAAATCTGATAAAAAAGTTTTTAACAAATTCAAGATATATAAAGCTTCCAGTGTTGCTTTCTTTTCCAAAAAAATCCATTTCCGTTAAGTTCGTATCCTGGTATAAGCGCACCACTTTCACACATAGCACGTCTCGCGGGGGCAGTTTCTCCCGATCAGCCTCACTCTGGCGCTGGGAGGGCTGTCACGGCAACAACACATCCATCATGATGTGCTGTCTGTATGTCCATCTGCCCGTACGTACAGCTTGCCAACACACCTGTACCAATCAGAGTGCCTTGTAGGGAAATTAGCACTTCGTATTTTTTGTTTCTTGAAAATCTGATGGCCTCATAGGCTTTTGTCAGTCCTGGATTGCGGTCCGAGCTGAAACTCGACCATTTCTTGTCGTAATTTGGTCCGAGGTGAAGTCATTCATTCATCCGTCTCGAAAGACGTTTAGTCCCGGTCGTCAATAGGTCCCCGGAGCTGTTCTCTAGACGCACACAGCATTTGTTTTTGTATTGTATCCTCAGTCGTCGTCGTCTGGGTCTGCGTCTTGCAATACTGCAATGGCGTCCTTCACGGCGTGGTAGATGATGTTCTTCACCTGGAAAGGTAAAGGTACTTTGAAACATTGTAAATGATTGGAATAATAATGATTTTAATTCTATTAACCCTCTCCCTGATGAGCCGTGCCTTTGCCTTTTCCAGCAATTAATTACAATTCATTAAAATTAAAAAATTAAAATATTTTTTAAGTTGACGCATTTAAAGTTCTAACAACAATATAATAATAGTTTATTTCGTGTAAGTACAATGCCACACACTGACACAGGACACGCCCCCTCACCTGCAGTTTGTCCTCATGGTTGCTGTGAGTGTCGGAGAGCTGGCGGAACTCCTGCGTGAGTCGGAAGCAGTGGTTGAGGTGTTCGGGCGACACAAAGTCCTCCGCCACCTTGATGCAGCTGTGGAGGTTGCGCACTTGATGCGGGGCGCCGGCCGGGATGAAGATGGCGTCGCCCATGCACTGCACGATGGTGTAGCCCTGCACGCCGTACTCCTTGTAGACGCGCTCTCGCAACTCCTCGTCCAAGTACCAGCTCTGGTCGTGGATTGGGTCGTGGTCAGGCTCGATTGTCTCGCCACGTTCTTTCGCGACCTGGGGAGGTGAAGGGGAAAGATGTTGTTATTTCCTTTTATGTAAAAATAATTGATTGATTGATTTCAATACATTTGGAATAAATTAAATTATTTTTATTTTAGAGTCACTTTCAACATTCTTTCACAAATTAATGCTTTACATCGCAATGCTAATGTTTCACCTATACATGATATAAATCAAGTCATAAATATTCCTCAATTTGTAAATAATAAAAAAAAATTAATAATTTAAACAGGAAAAACACTTATTTAAAAATTATGAATGAAAACGTCCGTACTTCTTTAGAAAGTTTTTCAGACTATGCTTACTTTGTTGAGAAAGTCGCGGATCTTGTCTGCATCGTGAGCGTCGTAGATCTGCCAAAGCGCGCCGGGAACTTCATTGACTTCCCTGACTCGCCGCTTCGTTATAGAATCGCATCCAGCATCATCTATTGCTTTGACAGCAGCTGAAACAAACAAAAAATACAAATAAAATAATAATACAATTTCAAAATTAATAAATTTGCTTTAACTTCTCAAACTGTATCACGATTTATTTTCGTGACATATACATATATAATTGCCATATTTTAATTAATAGTATTCAGAAAGCTAATTAATGTATAGATTCTATCACGTGCTATAGAAGATAATATACATACAGCTATCAATACATGATAGCAATCTATAGTAACATCTGCGACAGACAGCTTTTCACGAGTATACAATAGCGTACAATTACTTTGTTACAGCAGGGAAACATGCTGTCAGCGTTCATCAGCCACAGCTGTCGCCAGCATTCCAATATTTCCACATACACACGTACTTTAGTAGTATACTATTTCCAATATTACAATTCCTTTCAGGCACTGGATGAATATGTCACAGTAGATTGATATTTTATTATTCTATGTCCCCGTTCCACAGTAGTGCTACAAGGATTGCAACTCCTATAGTGAGTGAATATGGAGTTTAACGTCGCTGCGGGAATCTTTCACCCATTTGCGATGATACTCCTGTATGTTAATACAGAGCTACGACTCTCGTAGCGCTAGGATTGTTCTGTGGAACTGGGGACATGGACGACGTCTTCAAAGGATCACAGTTCTACATACCTGCTTCATGTACAGACTTGGGGTCTTCAACACCGTCCGGAATGCCGACGTAGACCATGACATTGACGGCGTCAGAGATGTCCAGGTGGAGGTTGGTGGTGCCCTCGGACGGAAAACTGGCCGATCCTGAAGGAAGAAGGAAAATATACATAAAAATCCAACTGTTAAATACAACTTTCCAAACAAATAAACATCTTAATTTCTTTGATTTTTTTGTGCGTGTTTGTTGCAATGAGTAACGGTTAAATAATAGTAATAATAATAATAATAATAACAACAGGAGGCATGGCAACAGACAATTATGATTTCCGTGGTCTTACCGTAGGCGTTGTACATCTTGGGTCCGAGGTCTGGCCTGACCAGGAAGTCAGGGAGGCGTGACGCCAGGTTGAGGACGCCCTGTCTGTCGGTGTACTCGGGCAGGGGCAGAGACTGCATCAGGTCCTGGTAGTGGTTGGGCAGCAGCTCGCTGAAGTCGTCGCCCGGAGGCCAGTCCTTCAGCTTCAGCAGCATTGGGTCGTCGTCTTCGTCACATGGCCGCTCTGAACATTGGAATAAGTTTGTGAATTTTGTGTCATTTCTAAATTCATCATAATTATCTACTTGAGTGAATAAATTGTGTATGATAAATAGTAACCAGTGAATTAATAAAAAATACATTGGATTCATTTCTAAAGATTTAAGTAATGCTGCATTATGTTTTATATACATTTTTTAAAATTGGGGTTTAGAGTCACTTTCTAGATTCTCACACTAATAACCTAGTACTTTTGCTATTACAATAACAAAAAAACAACAACATTTAATTGAATTTAATTCCAGGCAATGTTGCTCCGCTGTACTCACTGGTAATGCTCTCGAATCCGTCCCAAAACTCGCCCATCTGGTGCCCAATGATGACGTTGCCTGTCCGGCAGTTGACCAGATCGTTGTCCTGGTGTCCGAAGTTCTTCCCGAAGGTGTCCGGCTTCCACAGGTCGATGTCCAGACTGCTAGCCACTCCGGACACCAGCACGGGTTGACCTCGCTTCCACTGCTCCTGGAAGATTTTCAGGTTGCCGTGGTGTTTGGGGTCGTGGAGCCGCAGAAGCCGGCCGTCGCACAGCCACGAGTGCGGAACATCCGGGTACAACACGCTGGTCTCTGTCAGGTTGTGGACCATGATGGGCAGGTCGCGCGTCCACCCTCCGAGCCGCGGGGTGTAGTGCATGAACTTGAATGGCTGGCCCCCGTCAATATCACGGCAGTTTTTCTCGATCACCGACTGAATAATATCGTCCAGAGTGTTCCCCGACGACTTTGACTTCGACGACTTCTTGGTCCCCTCGTTTTGAACCTTCACCTTTCCGGCCGTCTTCGTCAGGAGTTCCCGAAGAGTTGAGCAGCTGGTTTTCTTGTCATTGGGGTCCGCGTTAGAATCTACAGCATCCGCTGCTTTCTTCTCGTGCTGGTCCGACTTCCCCCGCTTGCTGAACGGCGAGTCGCTGCGGTCGCGGCTGTTCTCAGAGTCCATGGATGCGACATCAGCGAGCAGACTCAGCGGAGACGATGTGACGTCGGGGTTGTACGTGCCCTTCCCGTTGATGCTGACCTCCGGCTGCTGCTGATGTGAGCCGCCTTTCTTGCTGGACTTCTTGCCGTGGTGCTCGTCATTAATTCCGTTCATGAGCGGCTTCTTGCTAGACAGGTTGTTCACCAGTTGCTGGCTGAGTCCGTTCTTGACGGGCAGCTTGTCCACCACCTGACACGGACACTTGGCCGGAATCGCCCACTTCGACCTGATCTCATGGATGAGCTTGCCCAACTCCCACAGTGCTGGAATCAATAGAAAGAAAAAAAAACTTTCTTAGTCTGAAAACATTTAACTCTTATCTGTGCTGGAGGCAACTGGAGATGCCTTAAAGAGCAGTGCCTAAGACTAATCCAAATTAATTGAATATACCATTCTAAAAGTCAATTTATTATTAGTTTATTTTTCTGTTGTCGACACTTTCTAGTGCATTTCATAGCTCATCAGTTAATGGAATAAGTTAATAATTAGTGCTCCATGTCGCAGCGGAAATATTTCACCCATATGACAACCAGTTAGTGGTAGATCTCCCTTGTCAAAGTCATGTGCAGGAACTCACCATCACTAGGAATGATCTGTGTGAGCATGAGTTTTTCTGCTTCGTGAGACTGTCTGTTAGCACTGCACGTTAACCATCGATGATCTTCTGGAACTTCTGGAACACAAACAACATCAAATTCATGAATGTAACATTCTGAGGAACATCTTTTCTAGACTAATTTTATTGTTGCTCATACAAAAGTGTTAACAGTGTTCAAATTTAACCCTCTCCATGCTGAAGGCAATGTTAAAGCTAACTGTGTGACTCCCTGAACATTATAGATTTGAACTCCATTAACATGGGACCTATGGAGAACGACCCCCTTATTATTTTCTTAAATTTCGAAAACTGATCTAGATTTTGGTTGTTGGTATTTATGCAAAAATGCAGCTATCTAAAATTCCCATTGTCAGTACGCAACATCTGGATACTATATTACTTCAGATATCCTTTTTTTTATTTTTATGCAACAATGCCAGCTTATTATCTAGACTTGTCTGTTGCAACATCTGAATAATACATTGCTTCAGCCATCCTGTTTCTCTCATGAAGTGGATTATGAATAGACTAATGTTCTACAATCGCCAGAGGGAAGTGGTGGCTTGAAGTAGTTCGTGACTCACTTTTGCCGTCCTCCTTGACCCCCTTGACCTTGACCTTGTAGCAGTCCAGACAGACGACAAAGCCGCACTTGTGGCACACCCAGTGCATGTTGAACAGCGTCGTATCACAGACGTCGCACATCTCTCGCACTCCCGTCACTGCACGTTTCCACGCTATTTTGGCTGCAGAGAAAAAAATATATAATAAATTAACGTATCCTGTAGTTTGAATTTTAAAACTGAGTTGGAAGAAGTAGAAAATCTTCCATTCAACGGATGTTTGCAGGCGAGTGTTAATTTTCATTTTAGAACATGAGTGAGTGAATATGGAGTTTTAATGTTGCTGCAGGAATCTTTAAGCCATTTGCTGAAGCTTAGAATTACTTTCCAGATTATTTCCTCATTTCATTGCCAGCCAGTAATGATATAAACTTGGAAAATACGATAACAACCTTAAGATAGCAGCAAGATAATTAAATGGTAATGGAGAGAGATATAGATAGAGATAGAGATAGAGATAGAGATAGATAGAGAGAGAGAGACAGAGAGAGAGAGAGAGAGGGGGAGGGGGAAAAAGAGAAAGAAATAATGAAAACGATTGCATACTTTTCTTCTTACTGTCGACACCGGCTAGTGCCTTGGTCTCGCGTTCCTGTTCTACCAGCTCGCAGAATTTGTCACCAACCCGCGTGATGATGAACTTGGACGTCTCAATGTCTAGACAGGGGTCTTGGACTGGTGTTCTAGGTAACCATGGTTCAATATCATCTAACTCGGCATCAGACAGCTCCGAGAAGCCAGATATCGTCACAACTCCCTTGGGACTGTACCGTAACCTGAGACACAGAATAAATACATGAAATATACGAACAAACATCACAACATATAATACAACTCCATTAATAATAAGGGTACTGTTTCTTGAAGCTCACTATAAGACCATAACGCTTCTGTTCACCCTGTACGAGAGTTGACTACGAGAGTGCTTGTGGTCTTGTAGTAGATACGTCAACTTCGAGAAACGGTACCCAGAACAACTGATAGTAGTCCATTGAATGAATTACTGTGTTATGTCACAGGGGGAATCTCATAACCATGCATCACGATGATATTTCATTGAAAGATGATAACAAGAATGCACAATTCATCTGGATCAACCCTCTCCCTGCTGGATTATGCACAGGCACTGCTCTTTAGGGCATCTCTGGTTGCCTCCAGCAGGGAGAGGGTTAATGGACGGCCTAGTCGTACCTCCTGAAGGCGTAGAATCGGCAGAAGATGTTGGGCAGTTTCTTGCTGCGCTGGGTGGGCGTCATCTTGCACTCGCGGCACTTCATCAGCTTGGGCGTGATCTCCGCGCACGAGGCGTCTTGGACAAACGGCTGACACGTCCTCTTCAGCGTGGCCACCGACTGCTTCACTAGCGGCTTGTTGAAGGAGCCGTCTGAAACCACGGAGAAAGTTGACTTTAACACTTTGTCAACATTGTGTTTAGTTTGATGTTGCATCTGTAATTCTGATTCATGTAAGCGATGAAATATGATCATTTTGATAAGAAAAACTAACAAAGTTAAAATAAATCCAATTTTTTTTTTTTAAATTGAGAACATTAAAGTTTTAGACAAAAACATTTTGAAAATGAAAACAAAATTTCAGAAATGAAAATATTCTGTAGCAGTTACATGAATTATTCTTTCAGATAAACAAATCCAAACCTCGAATTGAAATTTGAAAAGAATATTTGAAAAAAACAAAAAAACAATCGTAAACAAAATAGTCAAACTTCCAGTAGCAATTATGTGTCATTATAATTAATACTATATAAATTGAATCAAACTAAGTTCAGACATCAATGAAACAGCCTGGAAACATCTGGCACTACTACTACTATTAACAGTTTGTTTACAAACAACACAGCAAGTCGCTCTCAGGCAGAATGTAGGTCAGCCAAGAGTTATCTCCCTTCCACTACTATTAGGAAAATGAATCTTCAGCTCACTGTTTTTGTCCTGAACGTCTTTGGTCGCCTCTCTGGACCTGCGATTCTTGCTCTTCTTCTCTCTGGCTGGTTGCTCGGGACTGAGCTCCATTTTCGGGGTGTTTGGCCGGGAGTCTTCACTGGCCGATGGGGTGGGCAGAGACTTGGAGACAGTCGGAGGAGGGGGTGGTGGCGTGACGCTGTCTCGCGACGACGTCTTCGTCACCTTCAGTTTCTCTTCCGGCTTTTTAGTCACGACCTCTTCCTCTTTCTGTGATGAAGAATGTATGTAGCCTGACGTTAGTTGTATTAATGGTTGTATATTTAATCAAACACGATCTTCAGAATATAGATTGCAATGTAAAAATGTAAGATTATTTGCTTGCTTACTATTTAACATATTTTTTGGAAAAAAACTACTTGACCTATCAATTCTTTATATTTATCCTAGAAATACTCAACTACAGACATAAAAATAATCGCAAATACATAACATCAAATTACCACCCTCATAGATATTTCTTCTTCTTCGGAAATTCTAACTTTCCGCAGTTGTATACAATACAAATAATTCCTCCTCTTTGTTCTACCTGCTGTTGACTGTCTATATCTCTACGTTAATAAACAAGCACTAGCCGACATTGAAGAGTCGTAGAATAACATGAATGCTTCTGAGGTGATAAATCATCTGATCATCTAACCTTGATTTCTTTTGTTTTCACTTCTTTCGTCTCCTTTTCTTTCTTCTTGTTGGCTGGCTTTTTTCGGGAATTGTTGGCAGGTTCTTCAGTTTTTATTTTCTTCGCTCCAGCAGTATTGGCCTTTTTGGTCTTGACTCTTTTCTTTGGTTGTGAACTTTCTGTGCACTGAAAGCATAAACATCGGCCGGTTAGCATCATAGCGACATAACAAAGTGATTCACGCTTGGAGAGTTGATGCGAAGGGTAATATGTTACAACAAAGGATCTTCCTAACAAACCAAAGTGTCCAGGTCATCAATTTCTCGAAACAAACTTGAGTGAGATATTGCTCAGCTGAGATTTCTCCCATTGACTCGGTGTTGTAACTTGAGCATAAGCTTAAGCTAACGCCACTGCGGGAATCTTTCACCCATTTTCGACGACAAAAATATTAGTATTCATGTAAATATTGCAACTTTCTGTATCGTCACACCAATAATAATTAACATCAATTTATCAACATTTAGCTTATTAAACTAAAACTAAAACTCCCATATATAGCCATACAAACAAATCATAAGTGAAACAATCTCAAAACCCAAATTAAAAGTAATAAATAAATACAAAATAAAATGAAATATATATTTTTTTATTGTTGTATTTTCAACCTATTATCCATCCTTACAGACAATTCTACTTCAAAAACACATGTCTGTATAACAAGGCTAATCAGAGCATGTCAAAAGACAAGCCCACAGAACACACATCACCCCATGTCATATTTGTGACATCAGGGCCTATACAACTTTTTGTTTATGATGCAAATCTATACAACTTTTTGTTTATGATGCGAATCTATAGCCTAAGGCCTACATGTACAGCACAAACACTGCAGCAACAGCTGATGTAGTGTTTGACATGCACTCCCAGCTGATTGACAGGTAGTGTTCCTGCAGATGTCGTCAACAATAGCATCTACTTAACACAGG
Source organism: Lepetodrilus fucensis (assembly GCA_032361325.1). NCBI lineage: Eukaryota > Metazoa > Mollusca > Gastropoda > Lepetellida > Lepetodrilidae > Lepetodrilus > Lepetodrilus fucensis. The sequence goes on from JAUTBV010084973.1 coordinate 17,710, forward strand.
TCACAATCAACGTTACAGGTCACAATCAACGTAACAGTGGGTTGCAATCACTGACAGCTTGCATGTTCCCATGCTTGTCATCGCGCTCTCTTACCCAAACAATTTCCATTACACAATAAAAAATAAATGATGAATTTAAATATAATCTGGCAAGTACAATATTTATGGCTTTAGGGCATCAAGTTTATATAAAAAAAAAAATTCAATTACAAATTTTCGGATAATTACCTCGAGATAGAAATATATTGAGAGATAAAAAAATAATCTTTTAAACAGACATTACAAAAGATAAATATGCTGTAGATTTGGGTCAAGTGCTTATACGGTTCGAGTCGTAAAACAGCTGGGCCTACTTCAATGGACTCGCAAATAATCGTTATCTGGCAATATCCACACACTAACAAACTCAACATGTCACTGGCCCTCAGCTCAATCAATACGTGAATTCAGCAACACACTGGATGGTTTCGACCATGTACAGCATTCTAGTGTACCTTATAGTACTATTCACAAAGCATAATGTGTTTGAATACATATTGGTGTGCTTGAATACATAATGTATATTTGAACACATTGTACACAACAACGGCTGTGGTACGAATCACACATGTACAGGTAAGTGCAATATCGTGCTGAGTAAACACTGAAATGAGTAGTGTATACGGTTCATCGATTTGCTAAAATGCCAACAGTTGCTCAACCTACATTAATTAAAGGTGTACTGCTGCCACTGCGTCAGTTAAAAAGCTTTCAAACACAGCAGTGAAGCTTTTAACCCTCTCCATGCTGAAGGCAACTGGAGATGCGCCAAAGGGCTGTACCTGTGCCTAATCCAGCAGGGATAAAGTTAAATATTCAACTAACTGATGGCGAGGTGCTTTAAAAATTAATAAAATTCTCAGTGTAAAAGGAATTTATTAATGGATCCAGTTATTACCACTTGCAAAGAGTGATGGATTGATTATATTATTGGTGCACCTGCACTATTGAAAGCTGTGGAAAATAAATTACTCATTTACCCCTCTCCCTGCTGAAGGCGACTCAAGTTGCTCGATTACATGCAGAAATAGAACAGTTTGATTTTTATTCAGCAGGGAGAAGTTTAATGGCAGTCGTAGTGATCACAGTAAACAGCTTAAAATATTTTTGTAATTAATAATTTTCTTTCCTGTCAATTACTTACTGCCACCTAGTTTGCCACATTGTCTCATGGTTGTAAACTATAATATATATGTGTAATGGTTCTCAATTTTCAATACACAAACCGTAGTGATCACAGTAAATAGCTTAAAATATTTTTGTAATTAATAATTTTCTTTCCTGTCAATTACGTACTGCCACCTAGTTTGCCACATTGTCTCATGGTTGTAAACTATAATATATATGTGTAATGGTTCTCAATTTTCAAT
>JAUTBV010085084.1:0-19116 GCA_032361325.1 Lepetodrilus fucensis
GTAAAACATTAAGTTCTATTGTCTATTTAGATGTAGTTAATAGTACATTATTGTAGGGTCCATCATAGTAAATATAAATAAAATAATAACAACAAATAGTTCATACCATTTTATTGACAAATACACAAACCTGTTAAAAAATAAAAAAATAAAAAAATTATAGTTCCAAGATGGATTTGAACACACCTTCAGACAAGACTATCGCCATTGCCAGTTATCTGCCTCTGACGGAAAGCTCCGAACTACGAGCTCTGAACTTTTTGGAGTTTTTCTTCGGTAATCGTGCTTCATTTTGGTGACCTGCAGTTTTCGCGTGTTGTGTGCCAATTAAAATGTCATGGGCCATACTGGCACATAGGGCAAGTTCCAATGCGCCGACAATCGCTACAACTTGGAAATACGCAAAGTAAAAGAACAACTCGGCCAGAAAATCAGGTTGTATTGGGTTGTCGGATTGCAACTTTCAATTGTCCTGGACAATCGGACACACCGTTAATGTCGAGCCCTGTCGTGATGAGAAGGTCTCACCAATTTCAAAACAAACTGTTGTTTACATTTGTCAAGAAAAATAGCGTATTTCGATGTGGTTTTGTGCATTTTCATCCCTGAAAGCGCAGATTTTTGCAAATATAAACAAATTTTGATCTTGGACTAATTACGCATGATTTCTTCACCCAAAAGATTTTATTTACTGATGTCCCTCAGCGCTCAATAGTTCTGCTCTTTGATGCATTAAGGTGGCACTAATACCTAGCGGCATAGTCCATTTTCTCTTGGATTGTTTAACAACTAAATTGCAATGGATGTTGATGGCAAATTTGACATAATAATGATAAAACAAAATACTCTAATCAATGATAAAATAATATACTCTAGTCATAGAAAATGCAACCAAATCTGTAGTGAGATTTCTAATGAAAATAAATAAAATGTAAGAGAAAACTGAGTCTGAAAATAACAACAGTTTGTCCCAAATATCTACTCGGCCAATTGTCACTTTCATCTAATATTTGCTGACAATGCTCTTAAATACAACTAATAGCATGTTCTACAGATAACTTCTTTACATAAACCGTTCTGATTTTATGACATTTCAATTATTTACTATATTTTAAAACATTTCCCCAATAATTATGCCTTCATATCTTAGAAAGTATATAAGTCTTTAGAACATAGTCTACTACAAATACACCTTTCATAATTGTGCACAGCGGTGGAAAGCCTTTTTTGAAGTACAAACATGATTTTATGTATGTCAGATGAATGTACTTTGCAGGTAATAGCTAAGAACTAGACCAAAACAACCATACATAACTGATATTATGCCTTTAAACCAGATCAACGAAGGGTGTTAAATCATTTAATTAATTAAAATTGGGAAATCTTTGAAATTTTTGCTCCGATAAGTATTTAGAAATCTACAATTACAATATATATCAAGGCAAAGATAATGTGTATTGTAAATTTATGCATATTTTAGTAATATCCTAGAGGCATCATACATATGTGAACATTGACTAAAGTTTTACAATTATTTTCAGATTTTTTTTTGGTTCCTGTAAGTATCCACAAGTCTACAAGCTATGTCTGTCGAAGCAAAGACAGCCGCAGTGGTCAACGGCATCGCTCCGCAGTCCGGGGGAGGGGCTGGCTTCCACCACCACTTACCCCAGATCTCCACAATGAGCCGCAATCCCAAGATAGCGCAGAGCAAAGCCAGTGCCAAGAACTCTGCGTCCGCCTCCTCTGCGGAAAAGGAGGAGTCTCAGACAGTCAACATCGTCCAGCTGGCCGACGAGAACAAGGACTTGAAACACCCGCCTGCCGCTCCAGCTCCGGTCGTGGAGACGCCACCCGTAAAGAAGGAAACGATTCGACTGCCTCCCAAGAAGTCGCGCCACTCGTACGAGCAAGCGGCGCAGGAGGCGGCAGCGGCTGCGGTCACTCCGAACAGAGAGAAGCGACAGATCAAGAAAAAGGTCCCGAAGGATGAACTGTTCGAGAGCGAGAAGCCGCAGAAAGTTGCAAAAGTCGAGACAGTGGTGCAGCCAAAGCCGCAGGTTTCCGATGATGCGTTGTCATCGTCGGCTCCGACAAAGTATCTGGTCGGAGATCTGCTCTGGGCAAAGGTCAGCGGGCATCCGTTCTGGCCGTGCATGGTGTCGTACGACCCCTTCATCAGCATCTTTACAAGAGTGACCGGTGAGCTAGCCGACGATCCTGATAGCTTAAAACAAGATTGATAATTTTACGTTTCAAGTGTCCATGTAAACTGATCCATCAACCGGGGTAGTAATGTTTATCACTTTGACTTTGAGCATTGAATTTGACACATTATTGATAAATATATTATTATTAATCATAATCATAATTCAGGAAGCACAGAGATTTCCAAATTAATTAATCTATTGCTTTGGCTGATTAACCTGGTCTTCCATTGAACTTTATTCCCACTGCGACGTGAAACACTATTTGAAATTTCAGTTCGCCAAGGCAGACAGAAGTTGTCGATGGTCTGTCGTTCCTACCACGTCCAGTTCTTCGGCAACGAGGGAGAGCGTGGCTGGATCAATGAGTCGTCCGTCATCCCATTCGAAGGCAAGGAGAACTTCTTCAAGCGTGCCGAGGACCTGATCGAGAATGCCTCAAAGAGTGCCAAGTCAAAGGTGATGCAGATGTACAAGGTGAACGCGTCGCGTCGGGCGGCGTGGGAGGTAGGCGTGGCAAGCGCAGAAGAGGCGTACGTCCTCGACCGAAACGACCGCAAGCAGCAGTTCACCTTCACGTACGCCATCCCCGCGGCCAAGACCGAGAAGAAGAAGGATGGACCGGCGACGCCGCAGAAGCGAGGCAGGAAACGGAAGCAGTGCGACGAGGAGGCGGGCGATGACGGTGGCGACGGGGAGAAAATCGAGTCCACTCCGAAGAAACGACGAGTCTCTGCTGCCGAGGACAAAGGTGGAGGTGGGGCGGTTGTGCACCACAAGGTGACAAAGTATGCAGGGTCCTTCGACAGCTTCTGTCACAAGCACCGGGAAGGTGTTCTAGACGATCATCCCGAGTATGATGAGGAGCAGGTGGTGGAGTATCTAGACCAGCAGTGGCGCATGATGACCAATGAGCAGAGGGCCAGGTACATCACCAAGAACTCGGGGTCCGAGTCCGAAGAGAAAGCAGTCACAGGTTTGTCTATTACTGAGTCCTTCCTGTAATGCACTCTTCAATCAAATGCACCTTCCTTTCTGTCATTGATTCTACCCCAACCCATTTTGAAACTGACTCTTCCTGAATTGTAATTTATCTCTCCGCTTTATGTATATTCATAACTGCTGTCTCTCTTTCTCTCTCTCTCTCTCTCTCTCTCGCTCTTTCTCTCCATTTCTTTCTTTTTCCAGAATTTCTTTTTATGTTTGCAATGCTGTAGCATTCAGACACTACTACGCACACAACTGAGTTGTTGTCAACTCTCGCAATATATAATTTACTAACGCAATGTCCTCTTGTGTTGCAGGCAGTACCAAGAGATCGCCACGTGTAAGTAGACCTTCCATCAAGAAGCTTGAGGCGGAAGAAGGGAGTAAACTGTTCTCTGAGATAGTGGCTAAGAAACGAATGCAGATCGTAAGTGCTGGTCCAAAGTGGTTTCCTAGGGATAAGATTGGTGCATTGTAGTAGTTTTATGTTGCCTGCGCTGGGTATTTCTTCATTCTTTATTTTTTAATGCATATTCATTGTAGGTCTGTAAATGTGTTGTTGGAATTTGATTTGTATCATTTTTATTTTTGTGAATTTAATTTTTACTTATTTTCAAGCGAGCTTATGCTTAGAACTGTTTTTAAAATTGCTTTATTGTTTATACGCTAAATGTTTGAAGTACTTATTCACGCACTATTATCTTATCCCTGTACACCTTTGTATTAACACGACCTCATTCTGATTTTTGGCCAGCTATTTACATTTTAGAAAATGAGTAAAAAATGCCACCTTTTTCACTCTCCATACCGCCTTGATGTTTGTGACCTTCCAAACAGAGTGTCATGTTTTTGGCAACAAAAAAAACACGCTCCTTAGATCCACTTTCGGGGGTTTGTGCTTGTCGTACACTCGTGTGAGTGGCAGCTGTCCCGCCAACTTTACCGGTTGGATGTCGAAAGTGCTTGAGTCATTGGTGTGTGAGAGAAATATACCTCAGGCGGCTACTCATGAGAGTTGCACGGTCAGAGTTGCCTTGGCAACAACGACCGGTCCAGTTGCTTCTCCCAAATAGCTGGCTGGGACAGAATGGGTTAAACTATAATTATATATGTGATATATAGTATATAACGCTCAATTTATGTTTTATTGATCTGTTGTGTGACTGAAAATTGGTAGATACTTATATCGACCAACGTGAGTTGTAATGTTATGCAAGATCATCATCTTAAAAAAATCATTTTCGCAGATTTGTGTTGCAGAATAACCAGAACTTTATTCCAAATATAATCTACATTAAAACTTGTATACATATTTTGTTTGATTTATCTTGCTCATTCATTCTTAAATTGCTGTGAGAACTTTGAGAGGATGCCATTAATGATGGGAACTTGCATGCATTGGTTTAGTGATTGATTTGATAAGATGTATGGGTGAAATATTCCCACTGTGACGTAAAGCACTCGGTCAATCATTCATTAATTGATAAGATATGAACGTCTTGTGGTTTGTGGTGGGAACAGTGATATTCTGCTTGTGGCGAGCACTTTGATAAGATGTGAACACCTGTCGTTGCTAACAGCCGAGAAGCGAGAAGAAAGTACGCAGCAGCGGTCGGCCCGCCAGAGAGACTCGACGTGTCGTCCAGATGGAGATGGAAGATGAGGTCGACGAGGAAGAGATGGAGTCTCCACCCCAACCTCCAGCCAAGGTCAAGGACACCAAGCCTGCTGTGAAGGAGACCCAAGAGGTTTGTGATGAGCAGGGTTTTGGTTTACACATTTTTTAAAACTACTATGTCAGGGACAGACCCTGTTCGTTCCACCCAACAATTGTCGCAAATGAGTGAACAATTCCTGCAGGTAAATCATGCGTAGAGCTGCCTGCAATTTATTGATACTTCATTGGAATGTTAGGAATGTATAAATGTTTTTATTTGTATTTGTTTTTAATGGAAACCATCCTTTGCAGAGTTTTGATTCGCCAAGGCCAAAGCCGAGACGAAAATCAAAGACAGAATGTCCTAAATTGGAGGAAATTCCAAAGGATGAATCCACGAAAGGGGAACGCACTGCAAAAACCAATTCCACAAAAGGCGAACGCACTCCAAAGGTTGAATCCACAAAAGGCGAACGCACTCCAAAGGTTGAAACCACAAAAGGGGAACGCACCCCAAAGGCTGAATCCACGAAAGGGGAACGAACTTCGAAAACAGAATCCACGAAAGGGGAGCGAACTCCAAAAGCAGAACGAACTTCGAAATCAGAATCCACAAAGGGGGAACGAACTCCAAAAGCTGAATCTACAAAAGGGGAACGAACTTCGAAATCAGAATCCACAAAAGGGGAACAAACTCCAAAAGCTGAATCCACGAAAAGGGAACGTAGTGCAAAGACAGAATCTGTGAAAAAGGATCGCACCGCGAAGACTGACACCAATAAAATTGAGCAAATACCGAAAATGGACATTAAGGAAGAGCCCAAAGATTTGTCGTCTGTGAAAGGTCCGACCGCAGTCAGTGCTGATGTGCTAGCCACGGAAGTTGCAGCGCCAGAGAAAGAGACACCGATGGAGCAGGAAGAACCAGCTGTGGATGTGGTGGCCAAGAAAAGAGTTCGGGCGAAGTCCCATGTGTCTGATGAGCAGGCTTCCGATTCCGGGTCTGATGCACAGGTATTACTTTCTTACTTTCCCTGTCTACAATCAGAACCTGAAAGGCTTGCTTGTTTTGAGATCCTTCACGTATCCATGAAATATTCCTGTTGTGACGTAAAACAATAATTCACTCGCACACTGGTTTTCACCTTGATAGTTCATTCGTTGTCATTGTTTGTCTCGACGCAAATGAGTGAATGATTCCCGCAGTGATGTTAAAACTCTATATTCACTCAATTGTCATCGTTGTCACCCTTGGTGGTTCATTGGTTTAATTGTCGCAATGGGTGAAAGATTCCTGCGGTGACATTGAACTCAATAATCTTGGGATAAATTGCATCAACAAGGCTCTAGACTAACATTCTGAGTTAATTGCCCGCAGAGCAAGTCGGGGCAAGTAGCAAAGGTGCAAAATGTTAAAAAGTAGGTTGCCCTGTACGTCGGGCATATGTTAGTCCAGAGCCCTGATCAATCATGAATACATGGTTTGGGTTTTGAAGAAAAAGTAGCAATCTGACAAATTGGCATTCTAAATAATCGTAGTATGCAAAATGGAGATAATATTTTGAACAAAATTTCAGATTGATGCGAAGCCTCGACATCTGAAACTTCCGAAAGATGCTGACCCGAATCTGGACATGGAGATCTTCAAGTTGAACACCAGCGATGGGAGCCGGAGGGAACCGGTGTGCAACATGTGCGAGGATGTCGGCGACCTTGTAGAATGCGTGGGACCATGTCAGAGCCACTTCCACGTCAGCTGTCTAGGCTTGTCCGTCGCACCGACTGGCGACTTCAAATGTGACGAGTGTCAGTCAGGTGGGTTTAGAACTGATACACCATGTGCATCTTTGTGGAATGCACAACATTTTATTAGCGGTTATAGATGAATAAATAAGTTTGCTGTTGTGTTGCGCTTAAAATGTAATCTTTTCTAGTCAAAATGTATTTTTTTACTATTTCTTCTCCAACATGTACAATTTCAAAATAAAAAAAAATAAAAATAATAATAATTTTTAATCATCAATTTTGACTTGCTTTTAGAATCTGGATACCATATGTGAAAATATAAACCGAATTTAAAACGTATCATAAATGCTCAAACTTGTAGTCATATATGAGTAAAATGTTCCTGCAGCGAAGTAGAGCACTAATGAATGAATTCATTGTTGACACATAGCACTTTATTTCCAGGTCAGCACATATGCTTCTCGTGCAAGAGATCGGATGGCGAAGTTCGGCGGTGCACAGTGTCTCAGTGCGGTCGCTTCTACCACGAGGAGTGCGTGGTCAAGTACCCACAGACCCACATGGACGGCAAGAAGTTCACCTGCCCCTTGCATGCCTGCGCTACCTGTGTGGCAGAAAATTACAAGAACCCAAAGGCGTCTAAAGGTTAGAGAGTACTGTAGATGTTCATCCAATTTATGTTGGACACTTGTCCGTGTGTCCTGTCAGACATGAAACTACTTGCCCTGTAGGTAAAAGACATAGAATCTCATTTCAACGTTTCAATGTTAATTGCCTTTTAATTATTTTTGTTTTAAAAATATGAATGCTGTATATTTATTTTAATTTTGTCTGGTAAACTCCATGCTGGAATCATAATTATCACCCCATCCCTCCAACTGTTGTTAAGATTCCTCGCTCATTCTCTCCAGATGACAATTTTCTTTTATATATATGAAAATTGTGGTGTGTATTTCGCGTTGTCACATACCATTACGTTAAATCATTGCTGTTTCAGGGCGTCTGTATCGCTGTGTGCGGTGTCCAACGGCGTACCACGTGGGAGACTTCTGCATCGCCGCCGGTGGCAAGAACCTGCCAGGCCTCAACATCGTCTGCAGCAACCACTTCCAGCCCAAGAAAAGCCAGGCTCACCACAGCCACGTTAACGTCAGCTGGTGCTTTATATGCAGCCAAGGTGAGTTGGGCCCAAATGTTTGATCATGCCATTGTGACGTAAAACAGTAATTTGATTTATTCCACTTTTTTCCAACTGTTGAAAACTGCATACATTAGATTTAACAATATCCTTACATTTTCATAGTTATTTAGTATTGTGTCTGTTTGTGAAAATATTGTTTCTATATTTGTGAATATATTTTTTACATTTGTCAACATATTTTTTGGGGCTTACATTTGTAAATGTGTTATTTATTTTTATGAAAATATCATTCATACAGGTAAATACATTATTTTTGTTTGTTGATATAATTATATTTGTCAAATATTATTTACATTTATATTTGTTAAGATATATTTGTCCAAATATTAATTATAGTAGTCTTTGCATATTGGTGAATGATTGTTGTTGCGACATAAGCAAAAACTCGATCACTCGTAACAGTAAAATTATCACACCCAATGTTTGTGTTTTGCAGGTGGCACGTTGCTGTGCTGTGAGAGTTGTCCGGCAGCGTTCCATGCCCAGTGTCTGAAGATCGACTTCCCCCAGGGTAGCTGGTACTGCCACACGTGTCGCAGTGGCAAGAAACCTCTGTACGGCGACATCATCTGGGTCAAGCTAGGCAATTACAGGTGCGTTGAATGTCGATGAAATATTTCTGTCAGGAATGAATTCAAGCTTTATGTTGCATAAGGAATAGTACTACCATACACGGTTCCTGCAATGACGTTTAGTAAGAATTCAATCGACAACCAATCGTGGCGATGACTGATGTAAATGTAAATACAAATTTGTAAATGTTTAACTAGCTTAATGCTGGACGCAACCAAAAACTCCTAAGAGTAGTAGTGCCTGTACCTAACCATCAGAGATAGGACAACTTTTGAACCTGTAATTTAATGATTTCATAAAAAGTTCATTCTTCTGTCTGTTTCATCAGATGGTGGCCTGGTGAGATCTGCCATCCTCGTAACGTCCCTACAAATATCCAGGAGAAGGTGCATGATGTTGGCGAGTTCCCAGTCAAATTCCTCGGTTCCAGGGACTATTTCTGGCTGTACCAGGGCAGGTAAGCATCTTTGGTCTTTGTTGGTGCAAGCCAAATATACTTATAATATATTGGATAAAACAAACAAGTGAAGGAAGATTGAAAAGCGAATGAATGCATACCCCAATTTAAAAATAAATAAATAAATAATATAAAATTGTTTATTTTTTAAACATAATTTCAAATTTCCTAATGTTTATTTTTCTTTAATTCTGTGTACAGAGTATTCCTGTTCCAAGAAGGAGATAAGGGAAGTAGAGATTCAACAACAAAAGGGATAGCAAAGATCTTTGCTAAAGGTATGTCCAGTCATAAGGCCATAGTATCAAACCTCAAAAATTAAAATAATTCTAATACCATTTGCCTTTAATTATTGTGCCATTGAATATTATAGCATGTATGAGATGTGACAATTTTCTGCGGAATAAATCAAGAATATTTGTCTTATTTTGCAATGTTGTGTTCAGGCGTGAAAGAGGCTACTGAAGCTTTCAAGATTTGGAAACAAACCAAGGAAAATCGGGAGCAGATAGAACATGATAAAAATGACAAGAAACCAGCCGCGTTCAAGTTTATCAAGGTATGTTTGATACACCAACATCAATTACAATAGTTGCAAGAAATTGGTACTGTTCAAGAGTACCTTTCCATATTATTAACATAAATAAGTTTCCCATAAATGTTACATAAAAAAAAGGGTGAAATAATGGAATATTGGAGCTAGCATTGAAAATCATAACAAATATTTGTCACGTATAGGTGATATGAAAGATTTCGGCTGTGATGTACAGCAATAATTAACGTAATGTATAGGTGAAAGATTCCTGCTACAACATGAAATCTCCATGCTGAAGGCAGCCAGAGATGCCCTATGGAGTAGTGACTGCCTAACAGGGAGACAGCTAAACAACAAATCGCTCAATCATTACACATTGGTTGCCAAAGAAAAATGGCTGAATTAACATCACTTTGTTCATCTTTTGATTTTTCTTTCTCAGACCAATATTCCCATCGGGAACGTGATAATCCGCAAGGCGGAGCTGGGGGACATCCCGAGATGCGAGTGCACGCCAGCCATGAGCAACCCGTGCTCGCAGGAGACCAACTGCCTGAACACCATCCTGATGTACGAGTGCCACCCACAGACCTGCCCCGCCGGCGACAAGTGTCAGAACCAGCGTTTCCAGAAGCGGCAGTACCCCGAGTCCACGTCCTTCAAGGCCGGCGCCACGGGCTGGGGGCTGAAGACCCTCGTGGACATCAAGAAGGTTTGTACGTCCTTGATTTTGGGTTGTTCTCGGTGCCAACTTCCACAGATGCTACTAGCATTGGGCAAATAGGGGCCCCCTCAACACATTATGTCAGTGAAACTAAAACATTTTAATGCTGATGCAGATGGTGTAGCGCAGTGGTTGAACATTGGACCAGAGCCAAAGGTTCCTAGTTCACATCCTGCCCATGGAGCCAGGTATCGATGTTCAGGTTTACTCATTATTCAGTGCTACAGATGTTGCGGTTTTCCTCCCGCCCTAAACTGACAAGTCGTGATATAAGTGAAACAATCTTGAAAGCGACACAACACCAATTTACAAAATAATTATATTTTTTCTTTACATCGATGCTAAATGTGTGTTTTTTGTCTTTTCCGTCTCAGGGTCAGTTTGTCAACGAGTATGTGGGTGATCTTGTCGATGAAGAAGAGTGCAAGCGAAGGATGACCAAGGCGCACGAAGACAACATTAGCAATTTCTACATGCTGACGTTGGACAAGAATAGGTACATTATCATTTGTGCTTTGTTATGTAGAGTGTTGACATTTTTGTTACGTAAAGAGTTGACATTTTGCTGCGCACATGACCCCAGTTATTAAGAACTTTTCTGATCTATTCATAGGGGTTCTGTATGTATCTGGAATACATGAAACGACTGCTTCTTTCAGTTGTACCTATCGTTACATATGGATGAAAGATTTCCACAGAAACATTGAACGACAAATCAGTCTAATAAATTGTATATTATCAATGCATATGAGTGGAATATTCCTGCTATAATTTAATGCACCAATTTGATCAATGAATGTGTATTGTGAATTGTTTGCTTTATCATATTGAAAATTATTTCAGAATAATCGATGCCTGTCCCAAGGGGAATCTGTCACGCTTCATGAATCATTCCTGTTCACCCAACTGTGAAACACAGAAGTGGACTGTAAATGGAGATATACGAGTTGGTCTGTTTGCTCTTCAAGATGTCAAAGCTGGTATGATCTCCTTTCAACTTAGTTGTGTGAAAGTGTGTTGGAAATTTGAGTATCTGCATTGGCATGCAGCCAGAAATGATTGGATGCTCTTTGAAAGAATTAAAGTTTATGAAAGATAATATTTACGATATTTTAGAGAAAATATTTGTTAATGAAGTTAATCTCCAACTTTTGTTTTATAACATTTACACGTACATGCAATTGAAGATATTGGTATTTTGCCAATGGAACGTTGAGCAAAATATTTTTTATTGACAACTGATTGTTATCTTATTTACTGTAATGAAATGTATGGAAGTTTAAAAATCTTCGACAAGACTTCTCATTGGAGTTCTATTTTTCCTGCAGGTTCTGAGTTGACGTTTAACTACAATCTGGACTGTCTTGGCAATGACAAGAAGTCGTGTATATGTGGGTCAGAGAACTGCAGTGGATTTCTCGGAGTCCGGCCAAAGGTAAATGATTATGTAGAACTGGCAAATGCTTGTCATTGCTGTCGCCACTTACCCTTGATGTCGCCATTTTCTTCTCTGCTGTCCAGGGAAAGTGGTCGTCGCAAATGGGTGAAAGATTCACTGCAGCCATCGCTATGGATTTTGCAGGTTTTCTCCTGCCCTAACCTGACTAAGTCGTGATATAAGTGAAAGAATGTTAAAAGCGACTCTTAAACCCTGATTTTAACAAAATAACAAATTTAGTTCAAAATTGGTGATGGCATTAAAAAAAATCTTATTTTCTTTGATTAGTCTGCAGCGGCTGTGGCTAGCGAGAAGAAGTCAAAGGATCAGAAGAAGAGGAGGAAGAAGAGGAAGTTGGAGGTGAAGAAGGAGCATGAGGATGAGTGTTTCCGGTGCGGAGAGGGAGGAGAGCTAGTCATGTGCGACAAGTCCAACTGCCCCAAGTCTTACCACCTGCAGTGCCTCAACCTGGCCAAACCTCCGCACGGTCAGTGCACCTCGCTTTGCCTGTTTATTATCTGTTTGGTTGCTGTAGAGATTGATTGATGTCCTGTGCCAAAAGGCAGAGTGAAATTATAAATCTATCTTTTAAAAAGTGTATTTACTTATTTATTTTATTATTTATTTTATTATATTATTTTATTATATTATTTATTTTTAATGGCTGCTCTAAATTTTTAATGGGGCGGGATGTAGCGCAATGGTAGAACGTTGGACTTCGGAGCCAAAGGTTCCAGGTTCAAATACATTTCTGACGCCAGTTTACTGTAACATTCAGCGCTATGGATGTTGTGGGTTTCCTCCTGCCCTAAACTGACATGTCGTGATATTAGTGAAAGATTCTAAAAAGTGACTTTAAACACCCAATTCAAAAAACAATAACAAACAAATAAATAAAATAAAATAAAATAAAAATCACGGAACATTAACATACTCAACATTTTTAATTGTATGGAACAGCTGATCTCAAACTGTCATTAATGTATTTTTCAGGGAAATGGCTATGTCCGTGGCACCATTGTGACAACTGCGGGAAACTTGCAAAGAAGTTGTGTTCCGTCTGTCCCAATTCCTACTGTAACAGCCACATAGAAGGCAAAGTCTTCAACGTGGACGGAGTGTTGATATGTTGCGACCACGCCAAAATGTTGGAGGGCAAAACCCTCGGTGCCATTGACACATTGTCGGAAACGTCCGCGAGTGAATCCTATGCAGAGAGTGTGAAAGACGATAAGGACTTGGCCAACGTGGAGGACCTGGAAGACGAGGATATGGAGAAAAGTGTTAAGACTGAAACCGACGCGTCCGAAAACGGGCGATCCTCGGCAGATTCAATTTCCAGGGAAACGGACGGCGCGCAACCCACGCTGAACCCCGCCCAGTCGGGAATGACTATCGAGCGAAAGCAGCACGTGGGAAACATGGGCAGAAATGCTCCCCAGCAGAGGAAAAAGACTGTGGTGAACTCTGCGCGCAAAGCCAACATTCGCGCCAACCTGCCGACGGAGAGCGACAACGGGCACAAAGAGGATGTGAAAAGGCCACGGGTGAACTCGGGTAGCGGAAAGGGGAAGTCCCGGTCGAAGAAACACTCTGGGAACACAGCACTCCCCGATACAAACCTCAAAGGAGGCCTCCCGGTCGCGCCAATGTTTGACGACAGTGACGATGACGATCAGTTTTCAAACTTGGTGATCGACTTTGATCTTTAGATATATTGACTACGTTGATCAAAATTCACCTCCACAGGAAAGCTGACCATGTGTACGGTCATTTACTGATCTGCAGGAATAATGTGCATGTTCCAGACTTCCATTAAGATGTGATATTAAATGAAAACCGCACTGGGTGTTGTTTCACCACGCTCTCGTCTACTACGAGACTAGCGATCTCCTATAAATGGGCATTGTGCTTGCGAGAGCGCTATGGCCTCATAGTGGGTAAGAGAGCCTCGTGAAATGATATTTACCTGGTAAATGACAAAACTATCCTCATTTTAAGAAAGCCTGTATTGTAAATCCTTGTAATACGGAACATGTTTAAATTCCATTCGCTGGTCTGTCAGTCATGTCATCTGTAACATCGTCTTGTCACATTCATATTTGTAAATTATTCATTATCCATGTATTATTAAATCCCAGATACTGGAGCGAGTGTATTTTGCATGTTAAGTACACAGAAGTCCCATTGTATGATCATCACGTTTGGGTGAAATATTCCCACTGACGTAAAGCACTAATTCATTCATTCACCCATCATATATGATGAAGGTTTAAATAAGAATGTCCAGATCGCTGCAATAGAACAGTTTGAAATGATGGACACTGTCGCAATACTCTGTGTAACGAAACTTGACTCTCCCCTTGCTGGAGGCAATCGTAGATGACATAAGAGCAGTATCCGTGTCTAATCCAGCAGGGAGAGGGTTAAGAGATATATTTAATCCCATATTCACGTGTGTTATGCTGAACAAACAATATAAGATCTTGCTGAGTTTTCCTGTTTATTTCTGTTCAGTTATGTTAACTCGATGATTTTGATTGGACACCACGAAATACTCGTTGGCTGATTTACATTTATGTCAACTAGCTTTGTGATAAGTATATTTTTTAAGTAATTGCATGTTGGAATTAATTGAACTATGACGACCATTTATTTTATTTTTTATATTTTGGGTGCCTTGCTGTTCAGCAGTATGAACCAGGCCAAAGTTTGTATACAATGACTTTGAATTTGAAATAAGAAATTAATTTTCGTTTGCACAAATATGATGCAACTTTTTCAAAATATGTATTCGTTAATCAAATTTTCATTCTGAATTTGAAATATTTAAGAAAAATTATCTTTATGTGACTGAAGAGTATTAATTGGTGCGTATTGGTGAAAGATGCTCACAATAATTCACTGCCTTATTGAATTAGTGTTAAGTATACAAGTTTCCTTGTTTCTCAAATATCTTGCATTTGTGTTTATCAAGCTAAGCTGCTGGGTACATTCATAAAACAGAGAGAAAGAAAGCTATCAGTAGATCTGAAGGGCTCTTTAGATCTCCAAACAGTTGCTATTACCTAAACATTGAACTGCATTCAAATTGAAATAAAAAAACTATGTAACTATGTAATGTAGGATGTAATTTATAACTTGCAAATTAATTTTCCATTTACTAGCACAAACCATGTAAAATTGTATAATAACTGTGTTGGTAACAGTGTTAAAACCGTAATATGTGTTAAAACCGTAAATAGCTGCTGATATTTGGCGGAAGAGTACCAAATTACAATGGGATGAATTGGGCCAATCTTTAGAAACCTAGTTGACGAGTATTGAGTGCAATGCAATGAGCAGACTGACATTCCTAAGCTGAATTTGTTTAGTCGAGTGCTACTTGCAACCGAGAACACAACACAAGTGTCAACGGTAATACTGACCAATCAGAATAGCGCACTGTTTTGGCATCACAACTCACGTTGACCCCAGGGAATTGGGGAGTACGTTTGCGTGTTGGTGGGCAACTCAAGTGTTGTGTTCTTGGTTGTTTGATTAGAATTTTCTGGACTGGACTCGACACTAGAGCACAGCCCTGTAGTCTGAATTGATTGTACGACTCTGGATCGTCTGTTGTAAGGTCTGTGTATATATTCGTGTTTAGCCATCCAGTATTGACAAAAGTCATGTCGCATGAACAGTTTAAATCCATCAACAATGTATCATAGTGTCGATAGTGTATGAATATGTACATGTGTATTTAATGAAGAAAGTGCAGCTAATTTTAGGCTTCCTTTCTAGATGGTCCTTGCATGAACAAATTTTCCATAGCTTTGCCGCTCTTGTACAGTGAACAAACTACTTGTGTTGTCCGGATAATGCTTCGTGTTAAAGAGTGTTAATTTTACAGGATTAACTCTTAAAGTAGATGAAATATTCCTGCTCAAATATTTGCATACGGGTTAATTCAATCCACTGCATTAAAAGAAACATTTCATACCACAAACCATCCTTGCAATAAACCACAGCAGTAGTTTATTGCACTTGGGACTCGTTCCATGTTGTACCCCTAGCCAGAAACTTGTCCAGCAGTTCCAGAACTATAAATACAACAAAGATACCATAATATCTATTTCATTGGATAGATTTTTACGGCAAATCCATCGGGTGGGGGGAAATGATTTCATTAGTTAGCTGCTTGCGCAAGATTCTCACTAGATGTGTGCCACGGGTACAGCATGGGAAGAAGTCGTGAGTGCAATAAAGTACCGCTGTGGTGCGAGGATGATCATAAACTGGATCCATTTGAATACTGCACCAGGAAGAGGAAGTTGTGTGTAAGTTATTGTGAACAGCATTTCGGTAATCGTCAATTGTTTGGCAGCCGTTAGAAATCCATAGATACAGATACGTTCGCAATCCATAGATTCAGATAAGTTCGCACATCTGTCATTCTTTCTCTTTGCTAGAAACCCTATGACATTTACACCAGTATTGTACTGACAAACGTAACAAATACACCAACATTCTCAGGTCAATGTGCTTCTGTGGGAAACTATAGGTAGGATTTGATCATGCCTGTTTGTTGACTAGTTTTAACATTCTCCCTGCTGGCTTGTTAACAATCACTGCTCTGTAGGGCATTTCTGGTTGCTTGTAGCAGGTGGGAGGTTAAATTTAGTGATTAAATTGTGTAATATAATTTGATGTTCTTGGAACAAATTAATCTCGTCGGGATTTGACTTTTGAATTATTATTATTATTATTTTACGATTTAATTTTGGTTTTTATTATAAATCAAACCTTGTTCTTTCAAAATTGATAATAATTTTTACGATAATTGTATATATGATCTAAGTTTCGAATAATCATTTGTAGAGAAAGTCCAGAATCAATTTAATAATGTGTAGAATTGCATGTAAATCAATTTCCAAAAGTAGTGTATTTCATGATAATCATGTTGCCATGGACAGTTTTCCTGAAAACATGCTCTGAAATTATTATTTTATCCTATTCTCACTCAACTGATTCATGCTTCTTAGAAAAAAATACTTTTGTTACTTGTTGACTATTTTAAAACTGCAGGAGCGATGCTATGTTGGTTTGTAGAACTTGTAAAGAATGAAATAAAATGAACGATTAATAATATATCACCAAGTTTTGTTTTACTTGTCAGTCATGTTTGAATATTGATCAAGGATTGTGTTGCTATCAGTGTGGCAATGAATCTACTGTAAATCATGAAATTATTGCGAAAAAGGCGACCTCCGTATTTAATTGCTGCGCGTTAACGGTAAGACTTGGAGGAAAACATGTATGGTGACATGGCCGTTCGCATTTTATTGGTGTCGTATTTACGTCTAAAATCTAGGTCGCTTTAAATTAGTGATTCATTATTTCATGATTTACAGTACATATTTACAGAAATCATAAAACGAATTTGGAGCCAAATTGGAACGTGCTCCAGGAACCCAGCATTAATGTTTGTGGATGTTACATTTCCAATGTGATCGCTATTCATCAGTGATGCACTTGGCGGGTGATGACGTAGTGGTAGAATCCCCAGGTTCAAATTTCATCCCGGCGGCTGAGCTGATTTGCGAAAATTCCTTTCTGACACGATTTTGGTACTGTAGGAATGCAGTTCTCATTCTTTGTCCGTCAGCACCACGTTATATGATGGATAACACACGACCCGAGGGTGTTGTGGTATGTAATGCACAACATTGAAGGAATT
Source organism: Lepetodrilus fucensis (assembly GCA_032361325.1). Lineage (NCBI taxonomy): Eukaryota > Metazoa > Mollusca > Gastropoda > Lepetellida > Lepetodrilidae > Lepetodrilus > Lepetodrilus fucensis. The sequence continues at coordinate 17,248 of JAUTBV010085084.1, forward strand.
AGCCAGAGGGGCAATTCCTGAAATGGGAGTGTTAACTCATATCACGACAAAAATACACAAATAAACCTTGTATAAATAATTATAATATTTATATACTGGATTTTACGAGCGATTCATTCAAATGCCTACTGTTCAGATTCACCTACACAACTTTAGGTTAGGCTTTCGTTGGCTAGGTGGCCTAATTGACTAGAGTGCTAGAAATGCAAGAGTTCGAATCCCGGAAATCAAATTTGTCTTTACAGACTAAATATTTTGAAATTATGTTTGAAACAAACAGCAAACACACTTCCATGCATCATTACATTTGCCCCTGTTACAAACACACAGGGGGCGGGATGTAGCACAGTGGTAGAGTGTTGGACTTTGGAGCCAAAGGTTCCAGGTTTAAATCCTGCCATCACTGTTAAGTTACCTTTCTTATGCGATATTGATAGGATGCACGGACTGTAGAGTGGCAATGCAGTTATCATCCTTGGTATTGTCAGTACCAGCCGGTGCTCGCAGGTTTACTGCAACATTCAGCGCTACAGATGTTGCAGGTTTCCTCCTGCCTTAAACTGACAAGTCATGATATTAGTGAAAGATTCTAGAAAGTGACTTTAAACCCCAATACAAAAAAGAAAGTACAAAAAATAACAAACTGACAAATGTTAATAATGCATGGAAATATGTTAATAACGCATGGAAAAATGTTAGTAACACACAGAAAATGTAATAACGCACTCCTGATAATAAATTCAAAGCACACATGACAGTGTATTACGAGATAACAAGAGACATGTGTTATAGTTGGAGTGCACGCCATGGAGGGATATATGTCAGATTAGCAACCACTGCATTAACCAGATAAGTCAACAGTTATGAGTACTTGTCAGTAATGTCTTTGGACATTTCCAGGGAACTTGTGCGAAGTCTTGTAACATTATGTTCCTGTCTTTCAACTACCAGAACATGGGTAGAAAATGCAAGTAAAAACAGCATGTTTTTTCTAATGTAAACAAAGAAGACCAAGATTTATCTCCCCCCTTTGACAATGCATTTACACAAAACCGTGAACTACAACACTAAAATATATATTGCACTTTTATTTAAACATGTCAAAAATATTCACAAATAATATTCCATACAATAAGTTATGATGGCCACAATCTTTTCTTCATAATGTATAAAACTGTTGAAAAGAAAAACACTAGAGCTAGAAATATCAAAAGCCTGTCGGTCAGTTCCCGCCGACCGTATTTCGTCAGCAATCGCCTGGAGTTCTGGATGTGTCCGCCCATGCTACGAAATTCATCCTGGGTGTCCGTCACAGTTTGAGAGGAAGACGCTGAAATACAAAAATGTTGTTTGAAACATTACAATATCTTTATGACGGACAGCAGTTGATACTGGTCTATTGGCCTAAGCCGTTTCTCGCACTGTTAACCCTCTCCATGTGAAGGCAACCGGAGATGCCTCAAAGGGCAATGAGCATTATCCACTAGGGATAAAGGAACAAGAAATAAAAATTCATGTATTGTATAAAATTGCTATTCAAGCTTGTAGGTCCTAAAAGCAAATGTCCATAAATGTACTTGCTGAAAAGAAATAGAAATGATGTTGTATAGTATGATGTTCTTCCATTAAATATAGACATTTAAAAAAAAATAATGATAAAATATTTTAGTTTAGTTTAAACATATTTTATTCACAATAGCAATGGATTGGAGACAAGTTATGCCAAATTAGGAAAAACCCATAAAGAATCAAGTGTAAATACAGTACCGTATATCGCGGGTCATAGGCCCAGGGGGCCCAACTAATTCAACTGTCGGTAATAGGGCACTGGGCTTATAACTGACGAAGACCCAAACTTGTTCCCGATGT
>JAUTBV010085195.1:0-19114 GCA_032361325.1 Lepetodrilus fucensis
GTTTTTCAGAGTTATCTCCGCCTATCTCGCGTGTATCACTACAAGAGCTCACGTAAGCCTCACGCACCAGTCACATGCCTAGTCTCTGATTGGTTGCTTATATAATTTATTAAAATATCCAAACTGGCTACAGTAGTAGAAAACGGAGTTCTATATAGACAGTGATCCCAGGGTATTTGACGGAGGTTAGTTTGTCATAATAGGGTTTTCGAGGATGACGGAATATGTGAGTGAATCGATCATAATGGGATGCGCTCTCTGTTACAAGGCAATGCAGTTATGATTAATCCTTTGTCTGTCAGTACCAACCACATCATCCGAACATAGAACATAGAGCATCCGAACATATATCTACGTATTTGACGGATGTAAATGACATGTAGACATGAATGTCGGCTTATTCGGACCTTGGCTGATTCGGACCTGGCTGATTCGGACCTCAAAAAAGCTGTTTTCAGGCTGATTCGTACCTCAGTCTAAAGCTGATTCGGACCTCGGTCGACCAGTCTAAAGCTGATTCGGACCTTTTTTCCAGGCTGATTCGGAACTGTTGCCCAGGCTGATTCGGATCTATTTCCAGGCTGATTCGGACCTATTTCCGTTTTCATCAATGTTAATCAATTATTGCTTTGTGTTTCCAAGATATACCAGCCGGTGATCGCAGGTTTACAGCAACATTCGGCGCTACGGACGGTGCAGGTTTTCTCTTGCCCTATACTGACAAGTTGTGATATAAGTAAAATAATCCTGAAAGGGGCTCTAAGCTCGGTCCTAAACCACAATTAATGTACACCAACCAAAAATAAGAAAAACAAGAATACTGTTAGTAGAGAATCTCCACTGAGTGTTTTGATATCAATGATATCCTGCAAATTAGCAATGCAAATGTATCGTTCATGTCCAATTGCTGAAGTTGAAAAGTGTTATATTAAGACTGTAGGATAACACTGTTATCCTAGTGACGTTATTGTAGGCGCCAGCATTGCGTGGTAAATTGAGTTATATATTATATAACGATTGGCAAATTCATTCTTAACACTACAACATATGATACTCAAAGTATTAATTATAGGAGAATGAGTGCGCGCGCATGCGAGAGAAACAAAAACAAAAAGAGAGAAAGAGAGAGAGAGAGAGAGAGAGAGAGAGAGAGAGAGAGAGAAAAGAGAAACAGAGAGAGGGAGCGATATATATAATCACTAAGGGAATCACTAAGGGAATATTGAAACCGTTTGCGACAACAAAGATGAGGATAGGAAGGGGAGTAGAAGAGGAAAAAGAATATTAAATTTATAAGAAGAATAAAAAGAAGAATGTATGCATTTATTTAGGCCTATTGTAATTGCTAGAGCTTACACGCATTAAATTAATGATAATCATTTGTACTGTCAAGTTAATTTTCTGGAAACATGCATACTGACATCCAATACGCTCTCTAATTGATATGACTTCACATATACTAATTATGATAATATTAATTAGAATGCATAATTGTAGCTTCATGAGCTTAATTTCTGGTTAACACGCCCGTTTAGCATAAACATTTCACCCCAAAACAGCCTGGCGATGAATTATGGTTTTATCTGGTTATCTGAACCGTTTATCTGACTCTTGTTGTGTCACGGAACAGGAAATTACGCAATTAATCTCTGAGGAGATGGCAAACAAAGTGACATTTCTGCGCACGGCGAGAAACGTTTCTTGGGAGCATCTCCATTGCGTAATTTAGCGAGTTTTATTGGTTTTCAGTGACAGGAGAAGGACTACCCATATGCAGCAGGGATTTAGTAAATAGCGGGGTGCGGGAACCATATTTGATTTATGGCGAGATATGGTTTACCCCATCCATTGGCATTGCAGTTTAGGGGGTCTGTCCGTCTCTTCACGCGGCTTTGAAATGTGTTTATTTATTGTTAGGGTTCCATTAATTTCCTTTTTATATATTTACTTTTCAAAAAATTATTATTCTGTAGATAATGATGTTGTTAATCTACATGATCAGTTTTAATTTACGATTTCATAGTCAAATATGAATAATCTGTGAAAATAAATTCATTATAGTATGGATTGTCTTTTAATCTAAATTATTTTTTTGGGTAAGAAATCTTCATAAAATGTTTGCTTGAAATTCATACTTTTCAAAGTCAAACGTTCATATAAAGTTGTAAAAAAAAAGAAGTTATGTTCAATTTAATCCTGTATTTGCATTGCATTTAACATGTATTTACATTTATGAAGTAAGTAGAATGAACGTTCATAAATATAAATAAAAGTAGACATACATTTATGGTGAAATTAAATAAAATGTCAAGCACCTTTTGGACCAGAATGTCCAAATTGTTCATAGGATGTCAATAAATTTACGCGAACTGTAAAAGCATTTAAAACCGAAAGTATGCTATTTAAGGTATTCCTTTCTCAGAACGCGGATCAAATCTCTTAATTCTACCCCTCCCCAAGGCTTGAGTCGCTTGCTTGGTCCATTCAAACAGACCCTCAATATGGTCTGAATGGTCTTTTCTATATCGGATTTCACGCTCTCTGCTTTAGCGATGAAAAAGACCCTAATGGGCACCGAAGAGTTAAAGAACTAAGTCGTAAAATACGCACGAACGATCCCGTCGGAAGAACAAGTATTAATATTGAAGTGTATAACTGTTTGACAGCCGCCATTTCTTCTCGTCCCTTCTTCGGAGAACGACATCGACGTTTAAATAATCGAACCTATCTGCGGACGGTAATGTGGTGTGCCAAATGTCATAAGGTGAAAACTGACAGGAATTTACGATTTTTTTCCGCCCTTGGTAAAATTCCCCTTCTAAAAGCTGTCGACGTTTTTCAGCGTCGTTACGTCACGTTACGACGACCTAGGGCATTTCCCCCATTTTACGGAGACCACTGGACCGTTGGTAGGCGGACAGACAAGCATAGGGTTCAGTACAACGAAAGCAACTATTACCAACGAAAGCAACTAAAAAAAACATAGCCTATACCGTCTACATGGCTTGGGGAGGTTACCCAATAACGTGACGCTGACGCCCGTATGATACTACAAGACAAACTCCAGTTTGAAAAAATAAAAAATAAAAAATAAAATATAGGGCCCCCACGTTAATGCCAAAGGTGAAGGTTTAATGAGGAAACCTAACGGTATATAACAGTATATGGAGCGTGTGTATATAATACTTATAGAGCATTGTTAACTATTTAAAAAAAAGATAATTAGAGCTCCGGGATATGTAGCTCACATGGCTGTATAATTCTAGCCATGCTTTTGATTATGGCCATGACCTTTAATAATGTATTGAAACATCAGATCCAAGAACGTCTACACATTGATGGCCTATAGTCAGTCTATGACATAATAAACTATATAGGATAGTCACCTGAAGGTATGACTAATATGAAAACCTTCCATGAAGGCAAATACCAAAACATAGCTTATTATATACTAGTAGCAACATGTTCAAATATTAAAGTCCTGCTTAACGAAACAATATGTATTTATTAAAATTCAAATTTGTATTGCATGACCTTTAATAATTCTTGCAATAACTTAAATGTTCAACATGGCCACTTTGTAAATGACACCATGGCATGTATATACATAATGTTCTACGAGCAAGATCGGTTAAATTCATTTAAGAATGTGCAGACGTAGGCCTATACCCTATTTAATGAATGTGACATTTGTAGATACAGATTTATTTTTTATTATTTTAACACCACTACTGCGAATCAGTCTTAGAAACGGTTGCGGAACATGCATTTTGCTCTGTATACGCACGCGCGCACACAACACACACGCACGCACGCACACACACACACACACACACACACCACAGACACATACACACACACACACACACACACACACACATACACAATTATGTTCCAATATATATTGTGTACAATAACTATATTTGACTAGATATTTCCAAATACATTTTGACCTCTTTTAGTGACGCCCATCGCTCCAGACCCACAATTGCACATGTTGTGGATTTGTAATGCTTTGTAAAACATGTATTAAGGGAACTACCCGCATATTCGGGGAATCTAATAACAGTAGTCCTGGCAAGTTATCCTGTAAAATTAATTTGCCTGGCTATTGTAGTTTTTCAAATATCACGTCATGAAAATGATCCAGGGACCAATCTCAAAGCTGATGATATGTGATGTCCAATAATTGTTCCATGTCTCATACGTCAATGCATGGCTATGTGACAGGGCGTTTTGCAATGTTTTATTAAGCCTTTTATTTTTATGTACTAGTAATCCTGCCATGTTGTACTTTTAATAAAATATATTTCTAGACTTTCTATCTCTGTTATTTAATCTTATACGTATTGAAAGTTTGCTGTCCGTACAGACAATATCCTAATTTATATTTTAGGAGCATATTAAAATCTTTGTATTGAATAAAGCTAGATATAGAAGAAATCTTTCCTAAGGAAAGATTAATCTTTATTATTATTTTCAGAAAGTAAAATATATTTATTCAGAAACTCGTCTCTCCAACCCAAGCAAATTCCGGCGGTAACTGTCAAATCGATGGTCCTATAAACACCAAAAGCATACACATAGAAATAAGTTAGTTAACACTATCACAATCGGTGCTGCACTTACGGTTAAAAAAAAGGATATACTAAAAATAAAGGACATGAGAAAAGGCGAGACTTTACAGGCAGGCGCGGACGTCAGAGGAGACAGTTTTATTGAAGCGCACCAATCAATACACGACATGCTTCCCTCATTGCCTAACCATCGCGAGTCTCAGCACGTGATCACTTCATAGCCACTCGCTCGTGTAAAGCGAATACAACGCAAAAGGAAAATAAATAGGTATAATTGCTTCATATTTTTTTCTTCCCTCTTTTCTGATTTCAATATGACCTTTTGCTTCTTTTTTTCCCGCACGCTAATGCAAGAAAAGGGGGATGATATTCACAGGTGTCTGTATGCGTGTCTTTAGAGTCTTTACAGATATTCCCCAAATGACATTTCCCGTCCAATTTGACTAGGCTGCAGAACACATTACTTAGGAAATATCGTGTTCATTCTGCGACCACAGACAAATGAGTTATGTTATTTCCACTAGCTTTTGCGTTCGTACTGTCAATTATGTTCTTTCTATCTTGAGGAACGAACTTGGCCTATATGAGAGTTTCAAGGTCGTAACAACGCAAGCTCTGAGAATATTGATTGAAAAGAGGCAGTGAACTTTTGAAAAAAGCATAGGGGGTGAACGTCCTTGTATGAACTGCTTAAGCAAGATTGCTTTTGCTTAAAAGTGCTATATGGCATCAATAAACAAACGATTACGATAGTTGTCAGTACATTATGACGTGGTACACACGGACGTGTTTGTTTATGTCCAACACTGCCAGCTATATACATGTAATAGATATGTATGTATACACCTATGCAGCAATGGCATTGGAACATCATGTTGATACATTTGTGTGAACAAGGGAATTCATAGATCAAGAATCCGTATACCCACAGTACGATGGCATGTACATGCGAATGATAATCGTATAGCGCCTTGAACGGAAGTTTGAGTGGTATACTCCCCAGGGTGTTAAGGAGGAAAATGAGAGCAAACTATAGCTGATCCATTGACAGGGGTAATAATATAACGCTATGAGCACGCTCTCCGGCGTGGATATGGTGCAATATAAATGCGCACATTATTATTATTGATATAATAAGAGATATATTTGATAAATTCAGCATTCAGAACTTGATGCAATATTCAAAGTAAGATATGTTCATATATTATGATTTCTATTACTCGATATATTAGCTTAGCGCAGCTTTATACTTTTACTAGCGTAAAAATTACTCTTTATTTTAAAGCCGATTTTCGCGGTTTATATGGACAATGTTATTAATAGTAATGTTGTTATTATAATAATAATAATAATAATAATAATAGTAATTATTAATAATAATAATAATAATAATAATAATAACAATAATAATAATATATCTCGTAATATCGCTAAATATGACCTTTGTGTGTGTTTCTTTTTTTATATATTAGTGTTTAGATCTGCTTTCAAGTTTAGGGCAGGAGGAAACCCGCAACATCCGTAGTGCTGAATGTTGCAGTAAACCTGCGAAAACCGGCTGGTACTGAGAGACCAAGGATGAAATATTGCATTGACACAGTATGTACAGATAGTGCATCACATCATGCTTCTGACAGAAAGGTAACTTACTAACTTTCGTGAACATTGATGCCGGGCTCCCGGGACAGGATCTGAACACAGGCTCCGAAGTCCAAAACATTCTACCAGTGCCCTAGTACCAACCGTCCCGCAATTATATGGTGTTAGATTACGTTTTGATTCCACGGTTTTGGAAACATGTCTAAAATCAAACCATTACAGACATAACAATATGGGAATCAATAGTGTCAACGTTCTCTTGGGAAGCGGAATTCTTAGATTTCAGCTGAAGTAATCCTTCCCATCATGTTTTGTAGCCTCGATGCTTTTTTGTGTAGTCAAACCCAATCAGAATTCCCATACAAATACTCGCTTTCAAACTCCAGGTCAAAATAAGGGCGCTTAATTCACTATCGACCAATTTTACAGTATTATTTTACCATTATTGGAATCTAATAGGAATGTGGTTGTAATATAAAATATATGAGCACTTTTACTGGTGCTATTATCATCATAATTGTCGTTGTTGCTGTTGTTGTTGTTGTTGTTGTCATTATCATATTAATAATAATGATCATATTTATTACTACTACTACAATCATTATCATCAGCATCAGCATCGGCAGCACTACTTTAGCATCATACTGTTGTCATCGTCATCGTCATGACCATACTTATCATCAGCATCAGCATCATCGCCACCAACACCACTACCACCATCATCATCTCCACCACAACCACCACCACCACCAGCATTATGAGCATCATCATCATTATCATAATGATACATCATCATCATCATAGTCGTCGTCGTCGTCATCATCATAAACATTATCATAATAAACGTCATAATGATACATCATCACCATCATGAGCATCATCATCTCATGAGCATCATCATCATTATCATAATGATACATCATCATCATCATCATGAGCAGCATTATCATCATAAACGTCATCATGATACATCATCACCATGAGCATCTCATGAGCATCATCATCCTCAGCATCAGCATCAGTTCATCAACTACCACCACCACCACCATTATAATATTGTTGTAGTAGTAGTAGTAGTAGTAGTAGTAGTAGTAGAAGCAGCATCAGCAGCAGCAGTAAAAACAACAACAACAACATCAATAGTAATGCAGTACCGCCAAGGTAGACTTATTGACTGCACAGCTATAACGTGACGATTCATCAAGGACGTAACCGTGTACAGTGGCGGTATTGAGCATCTGTGAATTTTCACCAACAATATAGATTTTTGGTTTGCTGTTTTACCTCGTCTTTCACCATTACTTCTGGTGGGTGTCACTGGTTGTTTGTGGAGGTGGAATTGTCTAGCGATAGTCCACATATCTATAGTGACACTCAAATCAATCAAATCGACCTGTGTGGTCGATGACCTTACTGTTGGTGTGGACATGAAAAATATGTAAATTCGTTGAGTTAAAAGTTCCATATTAGAATTAAATCGTTGATGAGGTATATATATATATATATATAATAGTTTTTCCTAACGATTGGGTTGGATGTCAAGGTGCATTGGTGGGATTCTAAGTTGAATTTAATACATATATCATAGTATTTCAGCCCTAATACATAATATAATTATATGTGAAGTAGAATATAATACACTATAATAAGTAGGCCTATTGCAATTGCAACACAGCAAATGCCACTCTTCATACAATAAACTGTGGAGAGTATAATATTGATGTACATATAATAGTCAAGTAAAGAAGGAAGGTAATTAAGCTGACAGTGAGTTCCAGCAACATCGGATATCCTACTATAAAACGGTTTGTCGGAACATGAAGATGTTTAAAAAAAATCTATTTCATGAGAAATATTTGTCATGACCTCAGAATTTCGAGGTTAAAACTCTGTAACATTTTCCACGTCATTTCTTTATCATCTTTGGAAAAATGTAATTTCCCCTTTTTTTTCGTGTACTTTTATAAGCATGGACACGCAAATTACGTTAGAAAAATATAGGAACCAAATAAAATATTAATTACAGCTGAAAATTGCATCGCTTTGCCGCAGGTACTTGTCGCGTGATTGCTTTATTTCTGGAACCGGGAAACATAAAACGATTCTTAGAAATGGAACTCGAGGCAATTTTATTTAAGTAACTGCATAAAATCAATCTATTAGATCACACGAATATCGAATCATGAATGTGACGCTTCATGAATATCAAACTTGAAATATCACAAACATTAATATTTGCCTTGGCACAGTGCCGATTCTATTAGTTTACTTTCGGTTTCGGTTATGAATGGCGTTTCAGAGCATAAATAATTGTCACTAAAGTTTATTTATGATAAAATGTGTGTTTCCACGTCATATATCAAATATCATATCATATTTATTTCTTTGTTGATTATTAATTTTATTGTTTTTATGCACAGATCAATATTTTATGAGCGCATCACCATGACCATACCAATAGCTGCTATATTATTATAAATACTACTCTTAGTATTAATTTCGAAAATATTCACAAATAATTTGAAAATTGATCAATGTTCTTATAACCATTTTCACAGCTATACATTGGGTCTAATGCGTAACATAATAATACTAATATAACATACTCATGTAGGCCTTAAACTAATTCGTACAAGAGAAACAAATATTAAATCGCATGTCACATAGCATGTGGCATCTATGCTTATATATATTTTCATATATTGAGATAAAAAATGCCATGTTTTTCATGTTTCTGTTGTTTAAATTTGTATTATTATGTTATTATATTTACGTTTTATATTTTATAATTTAGTAATAGTATATTATCGTAATCATTGTTAATTACACATTATATTATAATTTATCCTTTTCGTTCATAATTAATTTACATCCATCTATTGATGAATGCTATCCAATAATGATACTTTGCTATTAAATTTATTCTTTTCGTTCCATCAACATATACAATGAAAACCAATATTTCAGGCAATCGTGTGTGTGTGTGTGTGTGTGTGCGTGCGTGCGTGCATGCATGTGTGTATATGTGTGTGTGTGTGTGTGTGTGTGTGTGCAGTTGTTTATTGATACACGATTATTGGTCAGTGATATAACAGGACAATCTCGCTGCGGTGGTCAATTAACTGACCCAATTTAGCCGACCACTAATGTGATCGTAAACAGATCGAAGGGCAGGGTCAAGCAAGAGGCTATCCACCCGTATACGTGAAGAAAAAGTGATGAAATACTATATAATAATAGTAATCTAATAACAAGGATGATGATGATAATAATAATACTAATACTAATACTAATACTAATAAATACAATTATAATGAGCATAATAATCATAACAACAACAATAACAATAATAATAACAACAACAATAAAAAGAACAACATAACAACAACATGAACATTTTAATAATAATAATAATAATAATAACTATGACAACAACAACATGATGATGATGATGATGATGATAATGATGGTTACGACGACAATGATGATAATGGTGATGATAGTGCTGCTGCTGCTGATGCTGTTGGTTAGCCAATGAGGGTATATTTGTATTCGTATCATCATGAGTGTTTGGTCATTGGCTAATTTCCTTACTCGACCGTCACCCTAGGGTTGGTCGAATGATAGAAACGAATACGCTCAAAGTGTCCCTCTGTTTTAATTTGCTGTATGTTCTACGTGTATATTTAGTATATCCATGTGGGTGACCACTACAGTATGGAATATACTCTCCGTATCCATACATGAACTTATTCGCATGGCTAATTGTATTTGTATAGATCGTATGATCATTATTCGTAACTAGAATGCAAATGTACAAAGTTACCACAAATTATATGAAGAAACATATCACTTCCATCACGGTGAGCAGACATGATTCAATAGACCCTAGTTTTATTTCACGATTAGAAACATGACCAATTTATTAATTTCTTTTGTCGCATTTGTACACGGTTTGCATACGACACTATACAGATATTTGGAATGTTTCCAAGTGAACTTAACATTTTCCAATCTACAGATCGTATTTTAGGAAGACGACTATTGAACAAGGTTGTGTTGTCTTCTTCATTTATCCCTGGAGAATATCGAGCATTGGTCATAGTCTGTTGCTGTGGGTTTCTTTACGACTCCGCCATGTATATTGATTTTGTCTGGATGGGTATGAATCGGATAGGCAATGGCATCGTCTGTCCGTATAAGTCTTTAAAATACACTTCAATGCGTGGGTTTTGTATTTATGTTTTTCCCCATATCCTATAAATCCCCGAATAGAAAAATATTGAAATCGTATTATGAGCTCGATCAACGGTCCAAATTCGATCTTAAGAACGCGTGCACTATCTGACGGATTTAATACATAGGAATGCGTTCAAAGACACAAGCGCTTGCAAACGGTTTACCAAAACTGGCCACTGTCTCAAGAGTCGTATGAACCGTACATGGGATAGGGAACCAGTTTAGCTAAGCGGCTTATTCAGCCCTTGTGTCTCTGAACGCACCCCATACCAGTATTAGTCAGGCGGCTTAGCTAGACTTTTTGACCGATCCGCGAATTATGCAATGTTTGATAAAATCATGAAATTTGGTAAGCATTAAAGGCATAATATCACAGTTGATAGACCTGCATAATCGGACAAACGAATTTCGATCTGAAACTACCTACGCTTGATTTATGCACCCAAAAGTTGTTATTTATTGATGTACTGGTATGTATATTGAATAAAGGGAACGTTTATCTAATTATATTATCTTGAATCTTCTCTCTGGTAAATAGGTAGATCTACTATGTAGGTAGAACGTGACCATGTTTTAGTCAATCGACAGTCGCCCATCAGCTTGCATCCCTGGACAGACCGCTGGGACTGGTAGGCTGGTAGACCCTTCTCTCCGTTGGTAGGTATGGACTTTCCCCTGCTGTAGATAATAGATATAGGCCTACAAAAGCGATGATACGGACGCTAATTCAATATACTTTGCATTTATAATTATACTATTTGGTCAATTGAGGCCATCTAAAACTTCTGTAATATTATGCCTGTATACGGTAATGGTATTCTAAGATTACCTGTAGGCTATGTTTGTCCATTGCCGCCATTTTGGATATTAGAATAGTATTGCCTTACTGTACACATTTACGAAATTGAATTTCCATGAAGTAAGCTATTTACCAAGATATTCTACCAAATAGATGTCTCAATATAAAACAGGCCCCGAGGTTACGACACTTTTCTGAGTAGTTGTTGTGCTCAACTCACGTGCTATGCTAAAACACATGACGTTTTATGAACAAAATCCTGAGTTGAGTATGAAATCGTTGAGTATGAAATGAGTACTTTCGCAGGGTCAAATCGTTTTGCTGCGTCCGGATTCGTAAACAGCAGCCATATTTGCATCATAAAATGCCAAGAAACTTAACTGACCGTCAGATTGGATGTAGAGCTCCTAGCTCAATCTGGCTCCCGGACTATTTGTATTTGAAAGATCCCCGAGATTACGAAACCTTTTTTGGCCGAGTAAATCACAGGCGCTTGTCACAAATATTGGTTTCGGCAACGTTTTCAATTTCTTCATAGTTCAGTTGATGCATTAAAGACAATATAAATAGCGGAACGTTCCCTTTATTCATATAAAACATTAATATTTTGATAATTATTGAGTACTGTGGACTAAGTACATCAGTAAATAACAGTAAATAATAGTAAATAATAGTCTCAGATCGAAATTCGTTTGTCCATTATACAGGTCTATCAATTGTGATATTATGCCTTTAAATTTGACGTTTCAAGAGAATGACATATTACTCCCAAAAAAAATCAATCTCTGGGCCTGAAGTTCGGATACATGAACAAACGAAAAAACTACAGCAGATAAGATACCTGTAATAGAGTACTAAGACTAGATACCGGATAAGACCATAGCGGCAACTAAACATGCGCATCCTAAATTCGTAGGATTTGGAAACTAATCCACATACCCGGTATAACGAAGATCGTTGAACCTTATACTGTGACGTACCTATGGCATAGTCAGATATTTGTTTAACTGGATAAAGCTTAATTGGCTTGCCAGTACAGGTATACCTGCGTTGATCCGGATTAGCGTTAGTCTGTTGGGGGTTAATATACAAAATTGGCAGAATAATGTTTTCTTTTTCCATCGGGTTTAATATACCGTAATGTTGGCAGCATCCACAAAGCAGTATATCAAACGATTAACCATGCTACCATTGCAATGCAGTGTATATAAAAATAACGTGTTACAAAATTACATAAATGGTTATAATAATTCACTTTGGCTTCAGACGTGGTAGAACATTGGAAGAACATTTCTCTGAAGGCTAGCGGCTCTTAACAACTCCTAAGTCCCCACTGACATCGACAGATCGTCATCCTTGAAATATGTGTCACAGAACAGAGTGCAAAACGTGTGGGAAACCAACATGGGCTGGTAAATTTTATTTTATTTTCATTTGTATTATTTTTAATCGTAAATTATAGATTTTATATTAGTATTGGTTAGCTTCTCAATACTAGTATGCGTATTTTATTTAATTTGTATTATTTTAAATTGTATAAATTATATATTTAATTATTATTGGTTAGTTTCTCTAAATGATATTTCTAACTTGACTACTTGACTACTAAACAATATTTATTGTCATACGTAGGCAGTTAAACTATTGGAAACATATCTCCATGTGTAATACTTCTTGACTGTATTAACGCTTGAAGAGACCAAAACGTGCCGAGGGTGCATATGTATGCACATTTACTTGTATGTGTAAATATAGCATGTGTATTTGTAAATGTAAGCAAATTTACACCAGGAGTAAATTTGCATGTGGTATAGAGGTTATACATATGTATTTCTGCACGAGTGTAAATTAACCCTGTATATAAATGTTGCCATGGGAACGCATACAGCAGATGGTGTTCTGGAGGTCTATTCTCGAAACGTTCTTACGAACTTCTTAGCCTAAGAACAGTTCGTAGTCTAGTCATACTGTAAGAATCTTGTCGTAAAATTGTAAAAACGTTTTGAGAAGGGTTTTATGATGTAAAACATACAGGCAGAGCTATGAACTGCTAACAATCCAAATGGCATTCTCTTACCGTCTTGGCATACGTATCATCGCTTTTATATCTCCCAAACTATGTTTCCAGCTCCACAGTTTGGTGAATATGTTTGACATCCATCCGCAATGGAATGTTTCCTATGCTTCCCTTTGACATTCGGAGGAATCGAAAATATAGTCAACTTACTCTCTACTATATGCAATTATTTGATTATGGAAGTTTCTTGAGGTTGTTTTGAATGACTTACACTATTGGCAAGTACTTAATTTACCCACCCTGTAACATGCGAACGCATAGCAAAGTTACATGTACATACATATGCGCAAATACACACCCATTTAACCCTCTCCCTGCTGGATTAGGCAAAAGCACTGCTCATTGGGGCATTTCAGGTTGTCTTCAGCAGGGAGAGGGTTGTAAGCAAATATCGTGTATAGCCTACATACGAACATGGTATAACACGAATTTTGTGACTGGTTCTTCCCCTAGGTTGTGGTAACCACATCGAGCAGGCCTTGGAAGGTGTTCCACCAGACGAGAGATGTAAATGTCCTAAAGACAAGAAGTGATTGTCATTGCTGCTTCAGTCACCGCCACAGTATATATCCCCTGAACACCGTCCACAGAAATACCATCTACACGTGACACATCAACAATCATGCTTGTCAAGAACCCGCACAAGATTTGAATCGGTTTTCTCGATATGCACTAATATTGAGGAATTTCGGAAACCGTATAGCCTTGAATGTTTCAATATTTGTTCAATATTAATTAATTCTGTCACAATTAGTGTACATTGTTGTGGTTTATTATTGTTACTCGTTGCTTCCGTAACAATTGTACATTGTTGTGGCTTACTATTGTTACTCGATACTACAGTTACAATAGTACATCGTTGTGGTTTACTAAATTACCCGTTGCTTCCGTAACAATAGCACATTGCTGACGTTTAATGTTACTCGTTACTTCTGTCACAATTGTACATTATTGTGGCTTATTATACTCTTACTTAATATCAACTCGTTACAAGTGTACCTTGTTGTGGTTTACTATTATTACTCGTTGCTTCCGTAGCAATTGTACATTTTTGTGGTTTACTATTATTACTCGTTGCTTCCGTAAGAATTGTACATTGTTGTGGCTTACTATTATTACTCGTTGCTTCCGTAGCAATTGTACATTGTTGTGGATTACTATTGTTACTCGTTGCTTCCGTAGCAATTGTACAGTGTTGTGGTTTACTATTATTCCTCGATACACCAGTTACAATTGAATTGTACATTGCTGACGTGTACTGTTACTCGTTACTTCCGTAACAATTGTACATTAGTATGATTTACTATGTTACTGCTGTTTACACATGATACGTTACGTTTTACCTAATTTACAATGTTCGCCAATAATCATGTATATATAGTAATACAATGTGAAGGACATTAAATGTTATACACACATTATATTATGAAGAAGTAGAAGTATTTTTAAATTGAAGACTGTATTAGTTGGAGTTTGACACAGTCCGAGTTTACACATGATACGTTACGTTTTACCTAATTTACAATGTTCGCCAATGTTCGCCAATAATCATGTATATATAGTTAGCCTAGTAATACAATGTGAAGAACTTTAAATGTTATGCACAAATTATATTATGAAGAAGTAGAAGTATATTTAAATTGAAGACTGTATTCGTTGGAGTTTGACACAGTCCGAGTTTGGTAAATCCTTGGGACGAAATGGAAAAATGGAGACTTTGTAGATTGATCAATTATTAACGTCACGAACCCATTATACATTCCTATACTAGCAATCCACTTACATTATAGCCGCAATAAAAGTTATATTATAAAAGAAGCGGAAATGGATCGTTGGTGTCAGGAATGTATTGGGCCAATATTAAATATGCAAATGCAATGTTTTATGAACCAGCATCACTGTTTCTTACATGTATTCAATTGTACATAATTATTTGTGATATCTAATTATGTATGAATCCTCTTTTATACGTTTGTTATCTTATCTATACATATTTTTTATTATATAGAATTAATAGCACCATAGAACTAATGTTAATTATAATAAATTATTATTTTATATATTCGTAAAATAATATATTATTAGGCCTACTTTTATATTCAATATATACAGTATATATTAATATTATGTAACAAATATCTCGTACTGATCTTGTTTAAAATGTCATTCATGAAAAATATTTATGTAGTAGAATATGACCGTAAATCACAATAAGGAATGTTATATAGCATTTTCTTTTAAATAAAGTACTGTATGTCGAATACTAGTACAGTATATGTAATTATATGATGAATTTATATCTTTGCAGTTCTTACAGTGTACATTATGACACCGTGTCAGAGTTTAAAATGTGTAATTACATTTTGTCTTTTTATAAATGTTGAACTAGACTAAGTTTACAGATATACTCAATATAACTTATAACATATACTGTAAGTTCCTAATAAACAAAGAATTTGTCAAATGCCTTTGTTATTTTTATCTTCTTCTTCATATACATCGCCATCGTAAATCTTTGCATCTATTTTCTATCAAATGGCATGTTATCATCCTTGGTCTGTCAGTACCAGCCTGTGCTCGCAGGTTTACTGCAACATTCAGCGCTATATACTATGGATGTTGCAGGTTTCCTCCTGTTCTAAACTGACAAGCAATCTTGAAAGCAATTCTAAATCCCAATGTAAAATAAAACGAGAAAAAACCCGGAGGTTAGTGCAGTCATAATGGCCTGTGTTTTCGAGGATGGCCCTCATCAAACAAATAGTTTGTACACACAGCAAGTCGTGCTTTATGAAAAAGTTGTTCGAATTCAGATCTGATCACACTTACTGGACATTATTTCTCTTACCAACAGACTAACCTTTTTTCATCCCCCTGCTAGGCTACGTTTCACGAAGAGTTCGTACCAGTAGTCCGGCAGTAAACCAATGTTAACGTCATTGCATGGTATCACAAGACCATGGTCTAAGTATTTGAGTACTAGTGTGCATCGTGGTTTATGTCATTGCATTCCATCGTAAGAAGTATGGCCTTCACCACGATTTACGCCCAGCCTATGGTAGGCCTATGACAATTTTCGTGAAACGCATCCAGGAATAGCAATGGCCCAATAACGTCTATAGACGAAGTAATTAAGATTGAAGTACGGACGCTGAAATCAGCTAAGAAATTGCCTCACCGGGACAGGAAAATACGTTTGTATTAATAGTACAAACGGCACGTTTTTACAGTTTTCTGGTTACTAAACCTATCCATTGACAACGGAATTGGGCCATCAACATGAAAAGACAGACTCGGTACAATCTACTGTGTTTACTTAGGGGAAATAAATGTAAAAAGAACCGATTTGTTAATAAAAAATAATATTTTTGATTCATTTCCCCCAAGATAATAAATAATACTTTCATTACTTGCAAGATCCTGTTAAGTTTAAAAATAAACGCACCAGACTATGTATTTAAGGTATGGCATGCATACGTAGCTCATTTGATGCTGTTTTCAATCCAGTATTATATTTATGCCTGTTTTGGAAGTATGGCAAACTGTAGTGATCATTAAAAGAAAATCCGTGGATTATTATTTTTTAACTTTATAAAAACATGCATGGCTCATTGCTTTGAAAGACTTGTGTTAGCCTGATAACAACAGAGTGTGTAATGGGGAAAAGGCTCATGTTATAATTTATGAAATATAGGCCAGTGAAACAGTTGGTAAAGCAGAAATACAATATTTTGGTAACTGCTAGAAATGCTCGTAGGCATACTACAGTTTTGATAGAGGTGATCTATCTCAAGCAAAAATACATGAATTTTATTATGAATATATACAGTAGGTTCTACATACATTGGTGTAGATTGGCTGTGTTTAAGCCGATAACATTACATTAATTTAATTTGAATAGGCCTACCCTGAATACTAGTATTCCCACAAGACCGACGAGTTACCGTACTCATGTAGGCTACATGTAATATACAAAGGTAGTATATATGTGGCAAGTATAGACAGTTGCACAAATGTTTCACTATTGTTTTTGTTTAGTTTGCATTTTGGAGGTTTGTTTAATGTGCTTTTTTAATTGGGATTTGCATTTTGACGACAATGGAATATGTTAGCTCAATACCTACCAACACGTGAGCCAATCCTAACATCCATATTAAAATTGAGTATTTGTCCGGATCTATATGAAGAAAGTATGGCAACGTCATAGACAAGGCAAGCATACACTATACTTCCACATCCTCGAAGCATTTGCTATTGAGCGTATTCGATTCAACACTCGACCTACCCTAGAGTGACGGTCACGTGATGAAATTAGCCAATGAGGGTACTCGTATCATCATGAGTGTGGTCATTGGCTAATGTCATCACCCTAGGGTTGATTGAGTGTTTGAAACGAATACGCTCATTGTGTCTCCTTAACTCTCCATGCTGGATTAGGCACAGACACTACTCTTTGGGGCATCTCCGGTTGCCTTCAGCATAGAGAGGGTTAAATACGTATTTGACGCAAGGTAGTGTAGTCATAATGACCGCTGTCTCGATGACGATATTTCCAATTGCATTGTAATACAGGACAAGAGTCGTGAACTAAAACGAATGAAGACAAATGACATCAGGTTACATAAGGAAGTGCAATCGTAACAACTTCGTGACATCTCAGACTTGATTTTGCGCATAACTAATGATGTCGCTCAGTCGAACTAAATGTAAGAAACGATGCTCTAGAAAGTTTTCTGTTAGGATTGATGAGTTCATGCTATGAGTTTCAGAGTGATACTTGCTATAGTTCAAGCGTAAATATGTGTGTGTGTGTGTGTGTGTGTGTGTGTGTGTGTGCGTGTGCGCGCGCGCATTTGTGCGCGTACCGACACCTGTACGCATGACCACATTACATGGACTGGTTTTGATAAGTCTGACCGCTCTACAAGTCCCTCATCTTGCCTAGCCCACGTGACCTAACTCCCGATTCCTACGTATGGCCATCATGTAGTAAGCGAAGCTCGAAATTGTACCATTCCCTAGGTGAGATGCAAGTCCCTGTGTATGCATGGTGATTTAAAGGCATAATATCACAGATATTTATGGTTGTTTTGGACCAGTTAATAGCTATAACTGCAAAGTACATTCACTTGACATACATAAAATCAAGTTTGTAATTCCTGAAAAAGCTTTCCACCGCTGTGTTTTACAAATCTTCATTGCAACACCGAAGTCGGTTTTAAATCAAATACGGCCAACCGCTCTTTATAACATGATGCAAAGGGACATAACTCTGTTTTCTCGCACAATCCTTCTATAGAACAACGATGCTTCAAAGACTAGATAAATAGCGGAACGTTCCCCTACTCAATATAAAATATGATTTGTTTTATAACTATGGAGTACTGGGGGATAAGTACATCAGTAAATAACAACTTTTGGGTGGATAAATCAAGCGTAATTAGTCTCAGATCGATAATAACAACTTTTGGGTGGATAAATCAAGCGTAATTAGTCTCAGATCGATATTTGTTTGTCCAATTATACAGCTCTATCAACTATGATATTATGCCTTTAAACATCTTACGCCATTTAAGGAAGTATGGCCTCACGAATGCAAGTGGGTTCACATGAGCAAATTTCATAATGTGCAAGGTAAAACAAGTCAATACCTTGCATGAAGATTACTCAACTTTTCTAGTATGGTATCATGCTCAAGGCAATCTCATTAAAATCATATCTCAGCGCAGCTGAGATCTGACGGAACCGCCATATACTTTGCGTCAGATTGCCCTTTGACCTCACCTTGACGGGTACTCAAACCTACGCAGCGTTAGCCAATCA
>JAUTBV010085306.1:0-19107 GCA_032361325.1 Lepetodrilus fucensis
TGCCACTCTACAGTCAGTGCATCCTATCAATATCGCATCAGAAAGGTAACTTTCGCGAACATTGATGCTGGGCCCCCTGGGCGGGATTTGAACCTGGAGTCCTGTGAAAAGTCATAACAGTTATGACCTCATAATAAGACATCAATGATTGTGACGTCATTGCAAAAGCCCTCCACGGACACGTTAGAAAGACAATTTGGCATAAATATCTACAAATCCGGTATATTTATAGTGTAGAACTATTACGATTTTGGATAAATTCGTTACCAGCATGATTTCCGGGGTGTACAGGTTTTTACAAGCTGAAATTTCTCATACAGGCTTGTGAAAACCTGTACACCCCGTAAATAATGCTGGTAACTAATAGTAAATGGAAATGTCAGAATATTTTATATTCATATTCTGATTATAAAAATGCACGCACGCATACACACACGTACACACACAGTGGTCGAATTACGTCTGTGAAGCAGCCTAATGCCCCCCGCACACGGAGAGGACTGTGCTGAGCAGTCTGCCATGCGTGGCTGAATGCTCACTGTTTGCAGGGTCTGTGAGGATTCGGCCACGCGTGGCAGAAATTATCTAGCATGTTAAATAATTGTTGCCGAATTCCCACAAGTAGTAGTCTGCAAACGATGAGGAGTGCTCAGCACAGTTCTCTCCATGTGCGGGGGGAATTATGGCCTGTGTGTGAACATATACTAGCGTAGATATTTATCGTAGCATACGATTCACATACAGGACATTAAATATGGCTTAATAGCACACCCAGATTCCGTAGCACACAATAATTTGAGCTCGCCATGATAACACGCAGAATGTTATTAATAGTCTGCTACCAGCGTAACATTTAACTCTACCAGTTGTTTATCATGTTTGTCCATTTATTAAATAAAAAGCTTTATTGTGGACATACATCAGGGTATCGTTTCTCGAAGCTCTCTTATCCGCTAAGAGATCATAGCACTCTCTTAGCAGTGTATTAGCTATCGGCAAAGATAGCGCTATGGTCTGTTTGTGGATAAGAGAGCTTTGAGAAACAATACCCTGAACTTTGTTCAAACCTTTAGCAATTTTAGTATTCCATAGGTCCAAGGAGCTACGGGTAGGCATGTAAACTACGCACATATTCAATCTAAAGATTACAATCCATAAAACATAGTCTGGTTTACCATGTTTTATCTATTTTAATTTAGTGTTTACACTCAAATTGCATGTTTTCATTATCACTTGGATATCATCGCCCCTCCCCTTTTCAATAGTACTATTGCTGTGGGCTTTGTTAAATTACAAGTACAGAAACAAGGAAGTCAATAAATAGGTGCCCTGTGATTGCTTGTTTAACTTATGTGTAAATTTAATGAAAATTACCTCATCCACATTAAAATCAATCAAGTTTGCACTGGCATCTGTGGGTGATTTCGTTTCCTCAGCCATGATAATAAAATTTGTTTTGTTAGAGTTATCTTTCTTGATTGTCTAATCTCATTCGGAATAACACAACTGTGTTCATCTATCTTTATACTGTTGGAGATTCGCACCGAGAACTGTCGGATATACTCGTGTACATTCGTTACATTCCGCCACATGACCGGAAATAGCTGTTGCTGTGGAAGAAACGAGTAAACAGATAGACGACCTTCTTGTTAGCACTGCACACTTTGGTTTGTGTTTGTTGTTGATTCATTTCTGGTACGTATTTATATAGACATTCCAATTTTGCCACATCTTTGTAAGAGTTTCACTTGGTTTGCATGGTTTATAATTACATATTTAGCCCGGAGGCAGAGTATAAAGTTTTAGATGTAAGTAGCACCAATAGCGAAAACATTACCGACAACGATTTTCTACAGCATAACATCTTGTCGAAAAAAAGCGTGTCAAATTAAAACTACATACTTTTCAAAACTACTGTTTCACATACTTATTATATAAACACTAAATTATTCATAAATGCCTGTTTTGTGATTTATTATAAACTTGCGTGCACGTTAGCAGCTCTTGAACAATGACGATCATCGTATTTTGAGCTAGTTCGAGATTCCTCTAAGTTTATCTAACGTTATCTGCTGGACATATCAGACTTTTTTTTATATATGTATATCCAGGGTAACGTTAGAGGGCATGGCCTTATAACTTATGATATATTTCCTTTACTTGGAGGTAGAGGAAGAAACAAACATTCGTAGGAATGAAACGCGCAAAAAATCAGCTCACTCACCACATAGTAATGTGTTCTTGGGTGATTTGTCATGCTAACAGATGTACGTATCCATCCATATTATCGTCCCGAGAAGTTCGCCTTTCAAATATCCGTGATTTATCACGACACAATGACGCAATTATCGCGACGCAAAGTTATGCAAATTTCATTAGCGCTGCAAGATTTGGTATGATCAAGTTCTTTCCTGTATATAAATAATGGAAATCAATCTGTTCTTCTGTTTTACCCCTTTAGCTTCCTTTTCAAGTAGAATCCAGCAGACCTATCACTATGGTAACCGGCCTGAACATCACCTTTCACTATTGACACCTTTCATAGACACTCATCCACCTCAGCAAATAATATTATATCAACACCCTAGCCAATATTTCACAATGTATGACTTTATATGTATTTTATGCTATGTAGAGTGTCTACCATCCTCGAAAACCCAAACCATTTTGACTACACTAACCTCCGTCAAATACCCTGGGATCATTGTCTATGTAGAACTCTGTTTCAACTTTGAACAACCACGATGAATATATGAATACATTATATTTATATCAACCAATCAGAGTCCCACTAGACACACAACTGTTGTGTAGGGGTTACGTGTACTCGATTCAGAGTTATCTCCGCCTATCTCCGGATACTCGCGTGTAATAAAACAAGAACTTGGATTGGTCGATATATTTAGATCATGTAACCCCCCCATGCAACATTTGTGTCAAAAACGGAGTTCTATATAGACAGTGATTCCAGGGTATTTTGACGGAGGTTAGTGTAGTCATAATGGCCTGTGTTTTCGAGGATGAGTGTCTACAAGTATGCACATGATTGCTTGCCTGGGTTTTTCTTCTCCACAAATCCATATATAGATTGTTTCAATGTTTGTTTGGGTTTTTTTTCTCCACAAATCACCACATTTTCTCATAAATACATTTATTTATGTATACTAGTATACCATTATAGATATACACACTTATAACTCCATGGATACATCTACAATTGAATAGTTTGTAATGTCAACGTTTAGGAAGTTTTGAGGTGTTCATCAATACAAAGAGTGGATGGATTTTTAATGTAATGAAAAGCCTTTTGATAGTTTGTTCAACCGTTTAAAAAATGGGATTCATGACATGGAAGTTAAAACAATGATGTAGAATTTTCTAGCTGCTAGAGATATAAATATGAAAGATTCCAAGTCACTAGTGCAGTTTTATGATTGTAAAGGCATAATATCACATATGTTTATGGTTGTGTTGGACTAGTTTTAGACAATGCAAAATACATTCACTTGACATACATAAAATCATGTTTGTACATGTACTTCCAAAAACCTTTCCGCCGCTGTTTGGTAGACGCATATCTAGTGCAACCCCCTGTAGTCTACTGATAGACAACCTGAATAAGGTCGTATTGTTATTTTTTCATTAAGTCAATGCAAGGGGACATAACTCAGTGGTACGACTTAAACATATAATATGCACATCTAACGTTTTCTCGCAATTCGTTCATAGTTCAGTTGATGCATCTAAGACAAGATAAATAGCGGAACGTTCCCTATATTCATATAAAACATTAATATTTTGATAACTATTGAGTACTGGGGACTAAGTATATCAGTAAATAAAAACTTTTGGGTGAATAAATCAAGCGTAATTAGTCTCAGATCGAAATTTGTTTGTCAACTGTGATATTATGCCTTTAATTCAGTGAGTATCTCCTGTTGATTGTACTAACCTATAATTTCTTGATCAAATATCACTTTAACTCTCTCTATGCTGGAGGCAACTGATGATGCCATAACGAGTTGCGTCTGTGCCTAATCCAGTAGGGTGACAGTTAAAGTCATATTGGTCAAATTCACAAACTTTAAATGTTATTAAATGATGCAATTCTTTTTTCTTCTTCTCAGGAATAAGCAGAGTGGTGATCTATAGGAACTTGTTTGTTGACATTTGTTTTAAATATTGAATGTATACAGAATGTCTTTGAATGTAGAATATTTTTGTCTTTTCTTTCAGCCAATTAATTATATATTATTGTTTTGCTTATTATCTTGAAGTTAGACTACATGTATTAAATGAATGCATGTTATTAGGACTTTGAATGTTGCCAAAGAAAAAAATCAAAATGCTTATTATTATGTACTGTAAATCATGAAATTAATGCGTCACTAATTTAATGCGACCACTAGATTTTAGACATTAATGCGACACCAATAAAATGTGTATGGCCATGTTTCCATACATGTTTTCCTCCAAGTCTTACCTTTAAAGCGCAGCAATACAGCGGTCGCATTTTTCGCATTAATATTCTGCTCGCATTAATTTTATGGTTTACAGTATCTGAAATTATAGACAGAACTGTGTTTGCATGTATTCATGTTATAGAAAGTTAGAAATGTTATATTGTCAAATTTTGCTGAGTTTTTCCTTAACGAGCTTCACAGCGTTCGAGTACTTGATCCTCATCACAATTTTTGCCAACTGTATTGCTCTGGCCGTATACACTCCATTTCCACAATCTGATTCCAACGAAGTCAACGCAGCTTTGGTGAGTCAATTCCTTCCGAAATATGCAGTCAATTCCTAAATAATAGTCATATGTTTGCGTTAACAAATAAAACAATCGCAAACCTATTTATTTTAGTAAGTAAAATTTGCTATTTTAAGAAAAATAATATTATTTTCTGTTCCTTACAACAATCGCAAACTTAAAATGTTTATTGTCTGTTCCTGTTCTGACATTTGGTAGAAAGATTACGTTTACAGTTTGCTTCAATCAGTTATGGCTTGCTACAATAAAAATGTGCAAAAAAATATAAATCATTCATTGTGAATATTGATTAATTTTGTAAGTGATATTTTGAAATAATTGTTTTGTTTAATGGTTTGTTTTCCTATTTTTCTTTCAGGAAAAAATCGAGTATGTGTTCATTGTGATATTTACATTGGAAGCTATTCTCAAGATAATAGCGTCTGGTTTTGTGCTTCACGCCGGTGCTTATCTACGAAATGGGTGGAATATCTTAGATTTTATCATAGTTGTTATAGGGTGAGTATTATTATTTATATCATCTAATTTATATTAATTGATATTGCATGTTGCCAAATGGATGGAATATATTAGATTTTATCATAATTTTTATAGGGCGAGTATTATATAATATTTACATCATCTAGTGTATATTGATTGATATTGCATGTTTCCACATGTTATGCAAATGATTGTGTGTGGGTTTTTTATG
The DNA here is from genome assembly GCA_032361325.1 of Lepetodrilus fucensis. Lineage (NCBI taxonomy): Eukaryota > Metazoa > Mollusca > Gastropoda > Lepetellida > Lepetodrilidae > Lepetodrilus > Lepetodrilus fucensis. The sequence goes on from JAUTBV010085306.1 coordinate 5,463, forward strand.
TGTGTTTTCTTTTGTACACAGCTATGTAATGGCTATGTAACTGTATTTAGTGAGGTCTATTTTATAGGTTTCTCATCAAACATTCATTGTCAGTAAACATGAGACTTTAGAAAACTATAACTACGACATTGGGATTAGCTTTGGCCAACATTTCATCACATTGGGATTACAAGGATTACATTCTCTAGATTCCAACCTATCTAATTTGTGCCCCACGTTTGGCACCATTGTAACAGAGGACCATTCCAATCCTGGGATTCGAACCCGAGTTGCTGGATTGTGAGTCTGACGCTCTGCCAACTGAGCCAAAGGGATAGCCCCACTGGCTGAGACAAGTAGGAGCATCTTACATCACACCCATAGGTGCCAATGTGGTTTCCTTAGCAGGCAAGATCTGATATGTCTTTAATATAAAAGCCTTCTTGGATTTACATGAATTCCACTGGCAAATAGATCATGATGCAGAATTCAGAATAGGTGATGAATTACATAGTCGTAAATCCACGATGAATCTGATATTTCACTAAAAAGGCGCCACTTTCCGAAGAAGAAAAACAAATCTCTGAATAATGTCACAGTGAGGAATACTGACCTAATAGGCCAGACTTTGCTGAAGCTCTAAGCTACAGTGGCGTAATTCTCTGAAGTGTTATACAAGTGATAGGGGGGCCTAGGTTATATAGTACATAGGAAGTGATCTTGTAATCAGGCCCAGTAGTGGATATCATACTATGATTGATGGGTTCCACGCCAACTATCTAGAGGCCCTGTATGGGTTCCATGCCAGCTAGCTCGAGGCCATGTAAAGGTTCCAGGCCAGCTAGCTCGAGGCCCTGTACAGCCAACTAGCTTGAGGCCATGTAAAGGTTCCAGGTCAGCTAGCTCTAGGCCCACCAGGGGTTCCATCATCATGAATGTCAGCGCAGTGAACTTTATCGCTAATCACATTCGTATCTTTCATTCCCATATAATTAACAGGCAGTATTTTCTAGGTTTTGATGATATCTGCCAAGTATTGCGTCTCGGATAATGAGAGGATTCGCTTTTTCGCCTTTGTCGTCCTCGGGTTTGGACGTTTGCACAGAGAGATTAAGCCATGTTTGTCCTTGACATTACAGATATGTTAGGGAAATGCAATTCAGGTCAGATACATCAATTGATTTAAGTAGGTCACACTGTATGAAATTGGTGGTCTGGATTCAGTGGCGAACGACTCCGAACAACTCAGCGTGTGTCTGATGAAGCAGATACTTCAACAGGAAATAATGATATAATTTGGTTACAGTACACTAACGGAATTATTACCCGGCCTTCTCATGGACGGCCTTCTCATGGACGCGATGTCCATATTATCACTGCAGGAGGACCAATGACAAATAATTAAACGGCAAATAATCATGCGGATTGGTTAGCCCTTAGTGCCTTTACAACTTTGGCGATTAATGTCGGCCGGCAGTCAGGAGACCATGCTCCATTTAATTGTCTCCAATTGCGCACCTTTGGAATAGCAACAATTTCAGTAGATGCCGGGTTGGAAAAAAAAGAAGATAAATCCCCTTTTAACCAGCTCCCTATTAATTAGGGTTGAAAGATAAATGTGCACAAACACTGCATAGAAAACATGCAAAGAAATTGTTTGAAGGTCATTTCCATTACAGAGCCCTGTTTTTCTTGGTGTCACCCTTGGTATTGGTTTATATTAAATTATTAATGCATCAGATAGCAACCCAAACATAAAGTAAAATATTTATGATTAGAATGTTGTGAGAGAGAAAAAAAAAGAATGTAAAAAGAATTTCTTCAAAGTTTATCATAATATATATCTATGTTGAAAAGTGTGTGTATGTTCTGGAAATGCATTATAATAAATATCATTACTGCAAATCAGTGATATATATGTGTAATTACCAGTGTATTGTGCCATAATAATAGAGCACAAATTAAGACCAATCCCTCTAAGACCAATGCAGCCATTCTGTGTAAGAATACAGCACAGATCAGAATTCTTCTAAGTGTGATGCCATAATTTGAAGACTTTCAAGACTTGATTTCAACCAAATGTCTCCATCACTGTCGCCAACAACAGCGACCTGTAATGTTCTGTTACACTGCTTGTGTTGTGTCACCCGTTTCAAATGTTGGAGGTATGAAGAGAGTATCACCTATTCCACATTGGAGGCACAAAGGCAGTAGCCCCTATTGTACATTAGTGCCCCTTATTCCACATTGGAGGCACAAAGGCCTTGCCCCATATTGCACATTGGAGGCACGTAGGCAGTGTCCACTATCTCACATTGAAGGCATAAAGGTGGTGCCCCCTATTGCACATTGGAGGCACGTAGGCAGTGTCCACTATCTCACATTGGAGGCATAAAGGTGGTGCCCCCTATTGCACATTGGAGGCACATAGGCATTGTCCACTATCTCACATAGGAGACATAAAAGGTGGTGTGCCCTATTGCACATTGGAGACACTAAGGCCTTGCCCAATATTGCACATTTGACGCATAAAGGTGGTGTGCCCTATTGCACATTGGAGGCACATAGGCAGTGTCCACTATCTCACACTGGAGGCACAATGGTGGTGCCCCTATTGCACATTGGAGACACTAAGGCCTTGCCCAATATTGCACATTTGACGCACAAAGGTGGTGCCCCCATTTGCACATTTGAGGCACCAAGACAGTGTCCCATGTGCATGTCCAGTCTTGACTGGCCAGCCTTGCTCCAACCAAGGGTGTTGATTAAGTTGTCCCAGTTGCCACCAGGGAGCTAGTTAGGCCAGTGATATATGCTCTGATCCTGACTGGCTGATGAGCAGTGGTGTTCAGTGTTCAGTGAAGACCCAGTCAGGCAGCCATGGTAGATCAATCACATAGACTGATAACGGCCATAGTCGTCATAATCTCCTATTTGGGAGTAATCCACTGGTGAGACAATTGGACTATGGAACTCATTCTGTTTACCAGGAATAAACCTCTCTCACTGGCCGGCACTCGAAGGAAACAAGACAATCACTTCCGGAATGTTCCAAGTCTCTGTCCAGTTCACCATTCAAAGTGCTTTCATATTTACTGTGTTCTTCTTGATGCATTGGCAAGTTGCCTTCAAAATGATTTATGTTTTCTTTCACATCATTGAAATAAGGCAGTTGGTGTCGAGATATTTCATGTTGCCTGTCTTCCTCAAGGCAGCTAAGTTGCCTCCATCCTAAATGCATTTATCTCCTTCACTTTACTGAAGCAAGCCTTCAAATTGGCAAACATTCACTTCATTGGTCTTGAAGCAAGTCGCCTTCATGTATCCCTTCCTGTTGCTTTCTTTTCACTGTTTCTTCTCTAACCTTCTCCTAGATAGTCTAACCTTCTCTGTGCTGGGTTTAACGGTAGATGACCCACAGATCAGACCGGGATTATTCTAGCAGGGTTAAAGTATATCAATTGTCCTGAAAATGTTCCATATTAATTTCAGTCTCTTCCTAGGTATGCAAGACACTTGCTGTATGTCTTTATCTGGCCCCTAGTATGGCTTTCCCTGTACTTCTAAGTATTCAGAGAGTATTCTAAGTATTCAGAGTATTTTAAATATTTTAAGATTTCTAAGTATTCAGAAAGTAATGAGTAGACATATATTCACATTACATATCATCACTAATAATGAACTCTAAGCATTGAGAATTCAGTCCAAATGTCTTTGTAAAAATTAGTTTCCCAATTGAGATACCCACTTCTGTACCTTTCTGTTTTTATACATAAACATGTCAGTTAACCCTCTCCATGCTGAAGGCAACCAGAGATGCCCTAAAGAGCAAAGACTGCCTAATCCAGCAGGGAGAGTGTTAATAAGGTTATCAACTTTCAACCACTGTTTCAGTACCTTGCTTAGTGCCAGTCATCAAATACCTGTGCATATTTAACTGATAATAATCTTGCTAATATATAAATCTTTCAATTGGCAAACTGGATGTAATAAGGCAGTGTCTGATACAACATTTATCGTTGAGAGTGTGTCTTTAAAACTGACTGTAACCCATTTGTCTAGACGCCCAGGAAGTGCTAATTTACTAGTAAATCAATCTGACACTACTATTGCTTGTACCAAAATACTAGGGTGTGAATTACTATGCATTTGTGAAGCTGCTGCCCAGCTCTATTTAATGGTAATCATGTCGAGCAAGCCCTTCAGAATCAAGGCCAGTACATAGTATAAACTGGTATTGATTACTGTACCCTTGTAACCTATTTGCACAGTTGCCCCTCGGCTCAATCTGACTGTAAATACTATTTGTAAATACGTACGTTCTAGTACTGGCTTCAGAGACCATCAGAATGAAAGCCTGTTATCAAAATGCGATGATTTTTCATGCTTTTAGTTTTTATGATAAATTTTATCCTTTAATTTGCACATTTGCTCAATTTAGCAGTAAATATGATATTTAAATAATATATTTCGTACAATGACTTTGAGAGCTTTTCAGAATAAATGCAGCAGCATGTATACACTATGTATGCCATGGTGTTGCCTGCTTTTGGTATGTCTATTTGAGTATTTGTGAAGCTGTGAAGTCTGCAGTCTGTTTGTGAAGCTGGTCCCTGGTCTCATCTGCTGGTAGATGAATCCCTGCACTAGTGTCAGAGTGTCTGAGAGTGTCCACAGATACCATGGTATTGATTAGTGACAGAGTTCACCAGACGCAGACCGATGCAGACCTTTGCAGATTGCTGCTGACATTGAGAGAATATGCATAACAAGTGTTATCTGCATGTCTTCAAGCTTATAATAGCCACGCTGTCAATTTTGTACATTTAGACAAAGATCAAATAATTTACAAAATGATGGATTTAATAAACAGATCGTGAAAGAATTATGGTAAATTAAAATTAATATTGTGTTTTATTAATAAACCAATATTATTGTATTTTCAATGTACGTGTACCTAAAGTTGGGGAATCTATTGCTGAGGTTGAAAATTTGTGGCTATTTAAATAGGATTAAGTCATATCCTGTTTGTGTCCATTCTGAAAATTATTTCTCAATTACAACTTCAGAAATCATTTGACATTGTGTCAAGACAATTGGAAATGTAATATAAATTTCCATAATTAACGGTGTTTCAATAAATATCTTAATGTTCCAGTAAATAACAATCCTTTGTCTTTCCTATGTATAAATATGACCACGGGTATATATTTATCAATATGACCACCAGTATCTTGATATTGATTGCAAATCCATTTGCTGGCTTGCCGTAAGTAAGGTATGATGGATTTCTGCACTAACGATGCAACCTCTACTGCTTCTTTTAGTCATAGCATATACTAGTATTGGGTCCGATATACTGCTTCTATTAAAGTTGTGGCATGTAATGGGGCCGAATGCACTGACATCGCTAGGTATGCCCGGGTTCACTCGGTAGAAACGTCCCTGTATTAACCGGGAGTGTTGAGAGAAGCAGCAGGAAGGCACGTTCTTGCAGATGTTGAAATATTATTTTCACCTTCTCAACATTTTACATCCTCATGGAGAAACTAATGTATTACCTTCTCGTATAGTTACATGATTACAAATAGAGATAAAATTGCATACTTTTGTTTGTGGAAGTTGATAATTCCTATTTAATTAACTATAATTATGCACACAAGGTACAGAAAGCTGTTAAGTATTAATGATCTAGAAAGCCTGTAATCACGCCAATGAAATATGATGCTGTGTATGTAATCTATATAGCAGATGAAGTCGTGATGACATAAATGATAAATAATAATTTATTGTTGATGTTATTACTAGTATTTGACAGCTTGGTCATTGATTATAACAAAATGTTTCGAAAATATTAACAAAAGAAGTAATTCAATATTATGATGATTGCAATTATCAAATGTAAGTAACCAAGCTGTCAAATAATAATCTTAACAATAAATTATTATTTATCATTTATGTCATCATGACTTCATCTGCTATATAGATTACATACACAGCATAATTTTTTATTTTTTTCAAGATGTATATCATCGATCACTGGCCAACATGTATGAGGACGGGTAACTTCTCAGACTTACCAGTCCTCATGGCTGGCAGTGAAATTGCTGGAGTTTTATACACTGGTCTTATGGAATCACAACTTGTTATTAATTTCTATATGTCGTCATTGTCATGTCGTTGAGTGGTTGAAGCAGTTTTTATATAACTTACCCTTTTGTGTAACTTACAGTGTTCTATTACAAATGTCATCAATGATACTTTAGCCAGATATCTGAAGAATTCTACACGCAATTCTGTCAGTATTGTATTACAATCTAGTATTTGGTAGAAATCCGTTCTTAGGATGGTTTAGTTTGTGCGACTGTCATTTAAATCTCAATGTCAGAACGGGTCAGAATCTCATATCCGTATTTGAAACATCTCAAGAAGGTGAACCTATAAGTGTAGTCTTCCCCTGAAAATTATCGGTACATTTGTGAATCCTTTCATTCTTTAGTTGATTCCATTACCAGCCATTGTAATAGAGTGTATCTATATTTAATGGAAATCCTTCTCGTGAGGTCAGTGAGGTTAATGTCATTATGACCTTCAACTGAATTCTCAGTGTGATGGCGATCCAGAACCACTACACTGGAAATGCTTGTGTCAGTTGTTCTGCGTATCTTCTGCTACTAGTTATCGAGTATTTTATTTAAGCCACTTAAGTCCAGATTGGGGAACAGATAGGTGACATGATCTGTAAATGTTTACATAAGCACTGTTCCTGATGAAAAGTTCATCAGAAGTCCAACAGGAACTGGTCCCATGCTCGTTCCTGATGAAATGTCATCAGAAGTCCAGTAAGTCCATCAAGAACTGGTCCCATGGTCCATGGTGGAGGTAGGGGCGTCATCATGGCCTAAACAAGTTTCATCAGAAGTCCAGTAAGTCCATCAGGAACTGGCCCCATGGTCCAGGATTGGTGTAGGGTGTGGTGGGGGTGGATGTGTCATCATATACTGTACAAACCAGAGAAGCCAGCCAGTCGTTCTGTGCGAGTTCCTGGTTGCAAATCGACCATTCATCAAACAAAGCTTCTACTTGGAGTGAGTCTTCTGGACACATTAAACCGAAGACGTCATAATGACCTTCACCTTAATGTTAATTACAGTAAACTAGAACCAAGGATCCATTGGGGGAAATGGGAGGGAGTAAGTGGGAAGAGATATCGGTTGGTGATTGGGTAATCAAGTCATTGGTTGGTATCATAGAATTCATAGTGCCGTCATCCAGTGGTTTGTCTCCAGCGAGGATTTCCCATCTCTGACACCGGTGATCTTTCACATCAGCTGGATTTCAATCAGCATTTCTGTGACATCAAGGTCAATAGGTCATTGAGGTCATTGAGATTTTAGGTCATGTGTTGCAATCCCTATTGGTGGTCACTTGTGTGGTCGATTATGTCTTTTATGGTTACTAATGTCTTGTACAAAATTATTTAATTTTTAATCACTAGCTTTATTTAGTTTTTCCGTTTCTGATTCTAAATATGTTTATCATATGTTCATATTTCTTTTAAAGAATTAATGAGTTTTCTTTTAAAGAATTGCATGTTTTCCCTGTTTTCCATTATAGAGAGCTCATAGATAATGAATTATATGTAGTGCATGTAAATAAATTGGTTTTATAAACTGAATAATGTAAACATGGCTCTAACATTTTCAAAGAATAATGGCAACGTGGTGATTTTTTTACATCTAAATGTCAAGTTATTTAATAGTAAGCATTGTTCAGTTTGAATCAGTCGACCATTAATTAAAATGTCAAATCTTGTAAATTCTCCATTTACATATTTATCCAGACAGCTTAAAATTATATGATTATTAAATATTAATTAGAAACTTAGGAGACAAAATGCATATTGTCACGGACAGCACAATTCCATACAAAATTCATATCTTTCTTAGTGAAAAACTGTACTATGATCCTTAAAGAAGGTCTCCTTGATCATCTTAAGCATGATAAGATCGTATTTTCTGTGAAAACATCTTCAGACATGAAGAAAGTTATATGTTGATCTTTGTAGGATATTTCATGTTGACAACTATTTTGATTAATTAATTTATTGACTTTTATTTTCTCTCTGTCTGTTTCAGTATTATAAGTCAGATCCTCTCTGAGATTAATAACAAAGGGTTTGATGTGAAAGCTTTGCGAGCATTCAGGGTTTTGAGGCCTTTACGACTCGTGTCGAGAGCCCCAAGTGAGTATTAAGTATATGCTTATTTGAAACATTAACTACCGGTTTATTTGAAGCATTAAGTATACATTTATTTGAAACATTAAGTATATGTTTATTTGAAACATTAAGTATACATTTATTTGAAACATTAAGTATCCGTTTATTTGAAACAGTAAGTATCCATTTATTTGAAACATTAAGTATACATTTATTTGAAACATTAAGTATGCATTTATTTGAAACATTAAACGATATATAAATGGACATATTATAAGTTTATTTGAAACAATAAGTATACATTTATTTGAAACTTAAGTATATGTTTATTTGAAACATTAAGTACTAGTATACTTTTATTTGAAACATTAAGTATACGTTTATTTGAAACATTAATTTACATACATAGTATATATTCAACATGTTAATATTTTTGTTACTATCTACTCCTTGTAGAAAATATAAACCAACAGCTCAAAAGGTTGCTCAGTAAATACCTCTGTTAATTTTAATAGAAATAAAGAATATATTTATGAGCATTATAGTAGATTCATGATAGTGGTTGCCTGGTTACGGATCCATTGGCTCCATACAGACATGTATATTCAATTGACAATGACAATCCCTACTGTGTTTGTGTTGCAGGTTTACAAGTAGTGTTGAATTCTATCGTCCGAGCAATGGTGCCTTTACTACACATAGCTCTGTTAGTAATCTTCGTTATCATCATCTACGCTATCATTGGACTGGAGCTTTTCTCAGGGAAGCTGCATAAGACATGCTATAATCCAAATACGTGTGAGTATCTACGTGATCTGATATGTGCTGATAGTGATGCGTTATCAGCAATAGAAATTTACCTTTAAAACTTACTGGCCCAAATAATGATACAAATAACAAATGTTTACCAAAAAACCAACATGAATTTATACTGACCCTTTGGAGACATTTAGCATTGGGTGAAATGGCCCAAGCGAGCGGTAATTTCTATCCCTGTGTGATAATAGTTAGTTGTTCTACAGAAATAACATAGAGTATCTGCTTGTACATAAAATACCAACGTTTTGTTTAACAATATAATCACTTATTTGTGAAAGATTATTGTTGCAATAACTCACTCACTTGTTCCATAGTATAACTGAACCTTTTGTATTAATAGATATGCATGAATAATTGATCAACAATCATATTGATAGATATTGGCCTTTGGTTAGGTCACTACTTTTCTAAATTGTACACATATTTATATACTGTAAATCATGAAATTAATGCGAGCAGAATATTAATGCGAAAAATGCGACTGCCTTATTGTCGCATTTAATAGCTGCGCTAAGACTTGGAGGAAAACATGTATGGAGACATGGCCGTTCGCATTTTATTGGTGTCGCATTTACGTCTAAAATCTAGAGGTCGCATTAAATTAGTGACGCATTAATTTAATGATTTACAGTTAAATGTAATAATGTAATACAGACTTATATATCCCTGTTTATGTTTCAGTAAAAGAAGCTTTAGATGACCCTCATCCCTGTGGGCGTGGCTTCAGCTGTGATGCCCATGTCAATGGGTCCGAGTGTTTAGAACTTTGGATAGGGCCAAATGATGGCATCACAAATTTTGATAACTTTGGTTTAGCAATGCTTACAGTGTTCCAGTGTATTACAAATGAAGGGTGGACTGACGTCATGTATGATGTGAGTAATCTAGCTTCAATTCAGTTATTACATTCAACTATTTTACATATATAATTTAAGCCTAGCGCACACAGGCGTCCGCGTTGCGCTTGCGTCTGGATTCTTGCATTTCTATACGCAGGCACTACCCCCCTGCGTCTCGTATGCGTCAAACGCGCTTTGTACGCAGGTATCATATTTGACGTCGGAGCACGGCATCTGGAAACGGCAGAAGGTCGTGTGCACAATCCTGCACCTGCGTTGCATCGAGATTTACTGAAGAGCTAATCAGCTGCCTTTCCCGAGACGTGTGAGACGTGTGATTTGAACAAAATGGCGACGTCTATGGGCACTGCCACTTTGAAAGTGCCACATGATACTTCGAGCGCAGATCAAACACAGATTTTGGCGCACATGAGCGCTTGCGTCTGCATCGCTCTATAAACACTGACGCAAGCGCGACGCAGACGCCCGTGTGCGCTAGCCTTTAATATTTTTATTTTTACATGTTTTTTTCCCTGATATATTTGTTTATCCAATATATATTGTTTTACAAACATATGACTCCCAAATCTTCACTAAGTACATACCCGGTATTTATTTTTATTCTACTAGTGTAATTTCATGGTTTACATCTGACCATGTGACCCATGTTGAAGTGTAGTGAGTATATTGGGGCATTATATGAATAGATTATATTACTATTATTATTATTATTATTATTATAACCTTGCTTTGTTTGTTTCCAGGTAAATGATGCAGTGGGAAGCGAGTGGCCGTGGATATATTTTATCAGCTTGATCATCATAGGTTCATTTTTTGTTCTCAACCTCGTTCTTGGTGTGTTGAGTGGGTAAGTGCATATTATATATATATATACACCCACCACATTAAGTAATGCAACAGTTGCCATTATGTTTTTCAATAAATATTTTTAAAATCTTTTATCTAAAACAAATTATGTTCTATTGAAATGCAGATGGGCATGTTGGTATTTCAAACATGAGCAATTAAATTGGTATATATTTTAAGAATGTATATTGGCTTTATTTTACATACCACATCCTAGGTAATGTATTCCATACACACTGTACACATCGTACACACTGCACCTTTTTATGTTCCAGAGAGTTTTCCAAAGAAAGAGAGAAAGCAAAAGCTAGGGGTGATTTTCAAAAGCTTAGAGAAAAACAACAATTAGAAGAAGACCTTAGGGGATATTTAGACTGGATTACCCAAGCAGGTAGGAAGGAAAGAATAGAGAAGAATGAACAGAATGAATGAACAAGTGAAATAATTAGCTTGTCAATACATTCTATACATTCTTTAAAGAATGAATTACTGTTAACATCTCTTGGAAAAACATTTCAACTGTCTGTGGCAAGAATCCTTTGATAGTTAGCTTAGAATGTTTTTCAAAGACTTTGAATGAATCAATAATTGTATTGAAACTATGCATTACAAGATTACTTTGTTGAATGTGAATAAACGTAGATCTCATAGTCGCTATAACATTGTTTATGATTCACTATTCACAGAGGATATAGATCCAGAGAATGAAGAGGAAGAGGAGGAGAGTACTACACCCAGACATAGTGAGTAATGGGTCCATGCATAGTGAGTAATGGGTCCACATATAGTGAGTAATGGGTCCACACAGTGAGTAATGGGTCCATGCATAGTGAGTAATGGGTCCATGCATAGTGAGTAATGCGTCCACATATAGTGAGTGATGGGTCCACACCTAGCGAGTAATGGGTCCATGCATAGTGAGTGATGGGTCCACACATAGTGAGTAATGGGTCCATGCATAGTGAGTAATGGGTCCACACATAGTAATGAGTCCACACATCGTGAGTAATGGGTCCACACATGGTGAGTAAATAGTCCATGCATAGTGAGTAATGGGTCCAAACATAGTGAGTAATGGGTATACACATCATGAGTAATGGGTTCAGACATTAGTGAGTAATGGGTCCATACAATTAGTAATGGATCCAGACATATTATAATGTATAGTGGATATACACATAATGGGTTCATACATAGTCTACACATAATGAATAATTGGTCCAGACATAGTGAGTAATGGGTCCAACCATAATGTGCACTGGTTTCATGGTAAAGTCAGTAGAATTTCCTGGGCTTACAGTGGTTCAAGGCATCGTTTATGTTTTATCAAAGTAGTGGGTTTAAGCAACCCTCATGCCATTATGCCATTGGTCAAGGTACTCACACACACTTGCTATACTGAGGAAACATCTATAAACATGTCCTCAGATGTGTTCTAAAGTTGATCTATCCTTTCTATATTTTCCCATGGGAAACATCCATTAAATGCTTCATTGTAGCACCATTAATGCTATAGGTATGCTATAAGATTGCTGGCTTCTGTTCATCAGGTAAAGTAGTAGTGGAGGTGTGGAATTTCATGCGTCGACATGTAAGACAGTGCATGAAATGCTCCATAGGAGCACGATTTCCCTTCTGTCCAGGTAATGTAGTGGTGGAGGTCTGCTCTTCTTCGAGTCGTCACTTTAGACATCTTTAACATAATTCATTGGAGCACAATTTCTCTGCTTGTTTTATAACCAAATAAGGTTAGCTTCTGTTCAGGTAAAGTAGTCATGATATACTTCACTGAAGCACAATTTCTCTGCTTGAAGTTGTTTTATATCCAAATAAGGTTAGCTTCTGTTCAGATAAAGTAGTCTTGATATACTTCATTGAAGCACAATTTCTCTGCTTGAAGTTGTTTTTGTTTTTTATCCTTATGAGGTTAGCTTCTGTTCAATAAATTAGTGGTGGAAGTCATTTAAAAGAATCCATAGCATGTTCCATTGGAGCACAATTTCTCTTCATTTTTGTATGCTCCTATACAAGGAAAAGTAGTGGTTGAGGCTTATATATTATTTCCAAACATTGTCATAACAAACTTCATTGAAGCACAATTTCTCTGCTTGTTTTCTATCCTTATAAGGATAGCTTCTGTTCAATAGTGATGGAAGCCTCGATTTATTTGTCATCATTTAAAAAATCTATTAAATGCTTCATTGGAACACACTTTCTGTATTTATTTTCTATCCCTACAAGGTTAGCTTCTGTTTTTCTGGATTTCTTTTTGAGTCATCATATGCTCCATTGGAACAGAGTTTCTCTGGATTTTGTTTCTGTTCCTATCGCTATAAGATTAGCTGTTTGTCCTGTAAAATAGTGAGTGTATGAGCCATGGCCCTAAAATACGGCCAAAGGCTCACTATATATCTTTGAAAGCAATATATCCCTAGATCTTATTTCTGTATGATAGCACTACAGATCTGGTAGCTTAACAGAGTTAAGGGGCTGCAAATGCACCCTCTCCCCCCCTCCCAAAATTTGGCATCATCTAAAATTCGAGGTGTGGGATAACAATAGTATGCAGGAACAAACAAAAACGTCATGAAACTCGTCATAAATGTGGTGAAGGCCTGAGTTTCCATGTTGCCTTTCAGTGCTCTATTGGAGCATAATTTCTGTATGTTTTCAGTCCCTGTTAGATTAGCTGTAGTTCGGCTAGTTGAATCCTACTAGGCTTGGTATGTAAGACATGCCATAAAATGCTCCATTGGAGCACAATTTTACGGTATATTTGCTGTCCCTGTAGGAGTTGCTTTTGTTCCTGTAGCAGTTGCTTCTGTTCCTGTGGCAGTTGCTTCTGTTCCTGTAGCAGTTGCTTCTGTTCCTGTGGCAGTTGCTTCTGTTCCTGTAGCAGTTGCTTCTGTTCCTGTGGCAG